>JAVFBX010213848.1:0-21592 GCA_034783855.1 Mopalia kennerleyi
TGAGTGTCTTAATAACCAGAACGTAACAGTGTTGCCCTGGCCGTGCAAATAACCAGATTTGAACCCAATAGAACATTTGGGGGATGATTTGGAAAGACGCGTGCGCAGTCGATATCCAGCGCCGCAAAATCTGCAAGAACTGCAGCAGGCTCTTTAGCAAGAATGAAGGGGAATTCCGCAAAACCGTATTCGTCGATTAATCATGTATATACCGAGACGGGGCCGTCCTGTGTTACAGGTTAATGGTGGGCACAACAGATATTGACTTTGCATTGACGTCATCTAAGCACTATGTACTTTAATGTGATAAACTTTGACATTTTAATGAACTTCAAAATCTGAACAACCAGTGTGCTTGATTTCAATGTAATGTGATGCTTATTTATGTATTTTAAATGATGTTTAAAATTCATATTCTGATAAAAAAATTTAATGTTGCGTTTCTTTTTTGGGAGAGTATATTTAGTCATAAACAGAGCCAATATATTTACATTTGCCTAAACATCGTCACTGGATACATATTTTACACGATTGTGGTAAATACTTGGAGGTGATGTATGGCTCAATAAATCTGAAATCTGTGGGTTATTCTAAACAAGTATTTATTTGTATCATATGTGTATTAACTAGTGCATGGAAATACGGCCTATCGTTCTGGTATATTTTATTTTTGCATGGTATATTTTGTTCCTTTAGAATTTCTCTTGCATGAATTGGCATTCCATTAGATTCTTGTATACGTTATTTCTATCTCACGACTGACGGCGACAAAATAAAGCCACACTGTTCATTCATAACGGATATTTTTCTTCTGTTCCGCAATATTGGTGTACTTTCATAAACCGATCATTGGAATTTATGGATAAACAGTTTGATTTTAAAAAAGACATGGGTACTGCGAAAAACCCCTATACGCGTTGATTTTGTTAGGTTAGATATTCCGAGATCGATAGACGGTGGAAGTTCATGTAGAACCCATAGTGTGTGCACGTACTAAAGTATTTCTAATTTAAGATTTAAAACCGGCAACAATTTTATAACAAGTTGAAAATCAACACCTCTTGCTGCTATATTACGAATCAGTGTTTCGTTGTCCTAGTGGACAGTATTGTGGGACCCGGCGACTTGAAGCTTGTCATCGCTCTGCCGTACTTATTCCATGGACCATGTTTACATGGACTATAGCTGAATTCGATCACATATCTGGTTCTGAGGCTGTGCGACTCACTTAATCTAAACTAGCTGTCCAGCATGCATGACCCAAACCAGACCTACTCTGTCTTGTCATCAGCAGCATGGAAAACAGATCAACCTCTGATAACTGAACTATTCCAAAAGAAATATGGCTGCAAACGCAGGATTCGTTGAATGGTAGGAGCTTAATGCATGTAACATTGATACACTATGGTTGTGTGTGAACAGAAAGATGTCGACATCTTGGAGACCATTCCAATTGGATTAATATTGGGTGGCGACTTAGCTGTCGCTAGTTCGAGATCGATTACAATGACTTCTTGAATGATGCTGAATAGAGCGAGGAATTTTCCGGAATTGATTAATATAAAGAATGGTTATTTATGACGCAGAAATCAAGCCCAGAATGAAGTTGTATGGTGATTAAGATAACTAAATAGAGAATGGTTATTCACAACGATTAAGGCAAAACAATAGTTGTGTAGTTAGGTAAAGTTGTGTTATGAAAAGAAGTGTTACTTATGACGAAAATAATTGTATGATTACTAACAGACACGTTTTCGTTTCTTAGAAAAAAAACACAACTTTTGATGTACCGTATAACAAAACTGACAATATGTTTTCAAATATAATTGTTTTGTATGTGGCTGTACTAAATCCTTGGAGGTTCCAGAAAGACACGCGATTAATTCTTCCAAACTTTGACATCCCTAAGTGTTTCCCGTTATATATTTCTCCTGTAAAGTTTTACCGAGAGAAACAGGACACCCGGCTGATTTATTGTCAGGAATAAAGACAACTAATCGCTTATCATTGAATAGACAGTGGAATTTTAAACCGGTAACATCAAGTTACAATGTGATGATGTTCAGTCGTATGTGGTCAAACTGCATGGAAACACACATCATCACTCGCACATATAATCAATTATCGTTGTGGCCAGCATCAGCCTCCAGGCACTAAAACGTTCTCAAACCAGGCGGATTTAGATCATTGTGTACAGCTCGTCTCGCTGTAAGATACTATACGGATAGTTAGAAATACTAAAAGACATATATTTACTGTCAAGGTATTCCCACTGGTTACGTATTTTGTCGTGCAATTTGATCACAGAGAAAACAAGGTATGGATTAAGCGTTATGAAATTAAAATATGAAGTCTCAGTAGACGATATTACAGCCAATCATTTATCTCTTTCGGGTGAAATTATTTCAGAAGGAGGTGTGTATATAAACGCCATGTCCTTGAGAGCTTTGACAAAGGCATGACGGTTTGAATAATATGTAAACAACTAAACACAATAAAAGAATGCATTATACATAAAGCAATTAAATTACACTTGGGTTTCGCCGTAAAAATGCTCATATCTCAGCGAGATAACAGCTGGACGGAATTCTTTTAAGACGAGTTATCGGACTGTTATTTATGTAGGCATGTGTGTACGCTCATAACCTACAGCTGGTTTTTATTTATATACATCTTCATTTACCCACTGATTGATGCATAAGGTATATAACCGGCTTGTGATAGACGCCGCTGTCGAGCGCCTGTAGACTATATCCAACCATATGCCTGTATCGGCTGTTTCGAGGCAAAACCTTCATACCAACGCTGATTGGATGACAGCAAGAACTCCACATTTCCCGCGATGTGTTAACCTTGACCCCGGCATTAGATACAAGGTAAACAAAATGCTAACCAAACAAGCGCTATTTAACGCAACTTTATTGGCTCTTGATATATAGTCTCCTACAGCACCCTGTGGTGTCGCTACATATTGGAGCGTTCCTGCGGCGCAAAAGGTGTATGGTCCACATAATTTATAAATCCTATAATAAAATGAGGACAAACCTCAACAACTTGAGCATAGTTCATTGGCACTCAATGCCTATATTTGACTTCTGAAATGTACACCCTTTGTTGTGCTGAACGGTTTTAAATTGTCTGGGAGATCAAATTGATAGATAAAAGGAAACAGCATGTCGCTTTTCTGAATTCCCTTATAGAACCCCACCCTGCTTCTCCCTACTCTCCAGCTGTGGAATAGCTTAGAGTTGATACAATGTTGAAAATTGTTTTGGACTTCAAAGAAACCAATAGCCAGGAGAGCTTGGGTTGATAGTCAGAAACAGTGATACCCACCCATCACATGACATTGTCTTTGTTTCATTCATTTCATGACAAACAATCACATGAAGGCATCATATATGTCTATCATAATTTGGTTGTAGCACCACTACCTCAGTCTGTTTACCAATTCTACACAGTTCCACAGAGTGGGTGCAGCTTCATTTAATAGGTCAGACACCTGGATAATGCCTTTGTGATATAGTTTATTTGTACTGCTATCAGGCTATTTGTATTACTGCAAGTACATTTTGTAGGCTATTGTGTTTATATATCTGTATTCTCTCTTTTGAGAGAAGGGAAATATTGCCTACAGTAAAATAAAATTCAAAAAATTCAAAATTGTAAATTGAATGCTTAACGTCTATGTGTATGTTATATAATATGGCCTACATGACCAAAATACTAATCAGCGGAGGGCCCTCACAGACTGACTGTCTGGCTTTGAAAAAGTGGCAAAGATGAGATGTCGTTTGGGTAACCTCCACATAACCAGAAGGACCATTCACGTAAAATAATAAGGCCTGCATTTATATGATACTAGACATAAATGGCAACAAGAAAATGCAGAAGGTAAGCCCGTTATTTAGACCTCATCTAGTAACAACTGTCTGAAGACAGGCTGCAATGCAGCATGTGACAGATTCCTTGATCTAACGTTGATATGGTAAACATCAACATTTACTGGACTAGTAGCCGTTATGATTGACACTATATGTTAGTGTAAGCTTATATTTGCCCAATGAAATTAGGGGAAACATTGAGTTTCTTTGATTTCTTACCTCCGCCAAACAAAACCTGACGCTTGAAGAAATATTCCACTTCAGCATTGTAATGTTCTGTATAGGAACCTAATCGACTGCCAGTACTTCGAGATTCAGTCCAGTGAACTTTGGCGACACCTCTCATAAAAATTCGAAGGGATCTCATCTTCATATCGCCTTTTAATTCGACAATCACTTGTCCGCTCACCCTCTCCCCAGGGTGGAACACGGACTTGTTGTCTATCAAAACAATTTCGAAACATTTCAGCTTGCCCATTATGTCAAGGGCAAAGCGTACTGTTTGATTTGTTGAAGAAAATAGGTTCTTTTTGTGTTAACATGCCTCTGGCAATCAATATGTCTTTATCGAAAGATGGAATTTTAGCGATTTCTTTCACAAATCTGTCAAAATTTCCCGAAAAATTTTCCCGGAAGTACATCGAAAATCCATGTCCGCATTAAATAAATATGATAATGTGCTGCTTATATATCTCTCCTGTCTCGACTGAATGTATACTGTTAATAAAACGGTCAATTTTAAAACTGATATATCTTCAATTAAATTTGGACTAATCGAAAAGTGAGTTTTATTGAGCCCGTCTTTTTCGTCTGCTACCACAGCACAGATTACAAACAGCTGCAGAAGCGAGAGGTTGTGATGTGGAAGTCCTGGATAACAAGAAGAATGTCGGTCGTCTTTTTAGGATCGATTTTGCTGATTTTGTTAAAATCTACAATTGGGTTATCGCAAGACCAAGTTGTTGGCCCAGTTGTTACAAACAAGGTAGGGTTAATTAACTTATAGATGTTTTGCTGTGGGAAGTTTTGGAGAAATGCTTGAGGTGCTTTCTTCGGGGTGTACACGTCACCAAAACTGCTCATGCACTACGGCAAGGCACCATCTGAGAAACAAAGAGGGCTTTGGTCGTTATATAATGATGTTTTAAGTTGTACTTGTTTAAGTGCAAACTATCTTTCAATCACTTACAACATATACATTGTATTCACTATTGTAATAATCACATTAAAATTAAAATTATTCGTTCCTTCAAAGTTAAAACATATACCTATACGTAAGCGTAATGAAATGCAATGTGGAGTATAGTAATAAGTCTTGAAAACAGGCGTGGTTTTTAGATGTTGCCCTTCTTTAAAAAATCTTTTCTTTGGTTTTGCGCTGTAGTACCCAAGCATAAGCTCAGGGATGTATACATGAAACCCAAACTCAATAGTATGCACAGTTTATCATTTATTTTACATTAATTAAAATTGGGGAGGTTTTTTCCACTTGAAAAGTAAAATGGCCTTATTCTTTTTGTACTGTTTTGTATCTGTGTTGATGGGGATGCAATTATTATGATTATCCCAGCTCAATTGAATTAAGTTTTTAACTTAAAACTGAATAAGATCAGTTTCCAACTGTTATATTAGGTTTTTTGACCAATTTTTACCAAACAAACAATATTTTGTAAAACCAAACTTGAACTATTAATTCCTCGCATTATTCCTATATATGTCGACAGTGTTTGTCAGTTAATAAATCAACATTCTTGTGCCTATGGTATTAGTTTTTAAAATATGTATTGACATAAAGATTTAATTGTTAACAGTAAAAAGAGTTCATGTTTAGGTTTTTGTTGCAGCAACCAACTATGTTTGTTTTGTTTCAACAGTGAAATACAAGTTTTGTATACAATCAGCTGTAGGAGTTGAAAATGCTGCCATCTTGGCCATTTTACATCATCAGGCCATAGGAATGCTTTGTTTCTTTGTTTTCACCTTCCCACTAGGACTGTTTTCTACAGCCAGCTTGTGACCATGAAGGCATTCTTTAGGATTTATGTACACCCTTAGTAATTTCTAAGACAAAAAAATAAGTGCCTCTCAAATTAGTAAATAAACAATATAATAAATCTGAAAAAAGTATATTGGAAAGAGGAAATCATGATCTATTCAATGTAGTCAGGAACTGATAATGCATTGTATTCTAAATAGCAGATACTTGCTGCCATGGTACTAGCCTTCATGAGCATTGGGCTTATATGTTTGCCTTTTTAAAATAATTCAGTCAAGGCTGCAGCTCCTATGTATTTGGCAGAAATTTTCAAATTTGGGCACAATTGAACACCATCAGTAAGCGGGTTCTCTCAAAGACCTTTTGCACATAAAATAAGTTTATTTCGATTTGTTTAAATGTATTTTTAGAGCTCACACCTTTAGCAATGAAACAATAGAGTGAAGCTTCTAGAGCGTTATTTCCCTGGATTAAGAATTAATTTTAACAGAAATAAATTTATGAGAATTCAAAGGTAAAGTGATTTAACGCCAAATATCAAATTTGGTCCATACTTTTAGCTCAGATGAAGGATTTTAGATGTGAAAACTGGGATAGTGTCGGGCACATCAAGAGTATTTGGCAATTTGATAAATAAAGCCTACAGAGCTGATTTGTTCAGCTTCCATCATGGTACATTGTACATTATAAAATACATACCATATAAACCATACATGAAGTACACATAAATATTATAATGTTAAAGTTTGTTCATATTTTTAACACTACCATCAAAATACCAAAAAAATTCATTTAAGTTAAATTTCACGAAACAAGTGAAATCTTATAATTCTAATCTGAAGTGTACAAGGGTGGGGCTGGAAACTATAAATCACTTGATAAAACATTATCATCCCAGCCATTCCCTGTTGTTGTAATGCTCACATTACAACTGTGAAGGAACGGACTAGTTTTAACTGAATTTAGGCCCCTTTAGTTTTAATTGTATGCAAATAAGTTTAAAGTAAGTGCTTCTACTAACTCTTAACTTCTTCTTAGTCTACTGGTTATATATAAAAATAAATGATTTTTTTTTTGGTGATTACCTACCAAAATGTGTTATGTGACCATCACTGACCACAATCGATTCGATTGTATTTTTCATGTTAAAGAATAAATACTACCCAAATTCAGAGCTTGATTTCAAGATATAAAGCGATCAAAATTAATATTTCCCCTTATTTCAAACCCTGTCTCCTGATTATATCAGAATGCCAAAATATCTGATTTGGGCAACACTGGCTTTTTAATCAAAACTATCCTGTCCATGATGATGTTTAATCAATATATTCCAATGATGTATTGTGTGATGAAATTATATTTGAAGCAATTTTAGCGTATTTGATATTTTCATTGTTATTACTGTGAATGCATTTACAGTCGTAAATAAAAAATCTACTCCTTGTTTCGATGTGAGTGTTGATAGATTTTAAGGATAGTGTTACACTTAATTCTAAAAGTGCAACATTTAATCTTAAGAAAGTTTATAAATGATATTATTTTGAATCGTTGAACCATCGTGTACACAGCAAAGGTGGAATTCTAACTTTCTATGATTGACAGTCATATCGGTTTGTTTTTACACATTGGAGTCACTTGGCATATTATGTAACAGGTGAGAATGCATGCCAATGGAGATTGTTGAACTACACTCTGTCTAAAACAAACATATGATCAGTTTGCTAAAAGTTGTTTGTGTAAACTGTATGACAATGACTGTTGACATTACCTACTAGAAAAAACAAACTTTACCGTTTTATCAATTTTTATAATTCGTAAATATGGTTTAATTTTCCCTCCTATATTTAATAAGCTTATACGACAAATTTTTGTAGCCTTTGACCATGAATTTCATTGCAAGAGGCATAAGTTTATGTGTTATTTTAGCCTCAATATTTTTGTATTTATATTTTAATTATTTTAATTTGCAGGTTTTCTTTGAAATGGCTATTGGAGGTGAGCCAATTGGAAGAGTTGTTGTGGGGTTGTTTGGTGAAATTCTTCCCAAAACAGTGAAGAACTTTGTCACCTTGGCGGATGGCAAATTTGTAAGTATTCATTATTTCATTATTTCATAAAGTTCAATGCTGACAGGATAAGACATTTTAACAAATATACATTTTGTTCTAAGGGAAACAGGGCACATTTTGTTAAGTTAAATTCTTGTTTACATATTATGACAATTTATCTCCAGTGTAGGCTGTGTAGCTAAGGCATGTGGATCTGCCATAGTCCACCACATATCCCACAGCATTTATAATTGTTTTTAGATCAATAAATAATTTGCCAGTTGTCTGATGTGCTAGGTTGTTTTTAAAAATTTGATTTAAAGTTATGTAATTTTATCAAATTGTATAATTTTCAGGAAAAAGATGGGACCACTTATTCATACAAAGGTGCCATTTTTCATCGTATAATCAGGGGCTTCGTTGTTCAAGGAGGTGATTTGACCAGGCAGGATGGAACTGGAGGTAATTTGTGTTTTTGCTGTTAGTCACACAGAGAAGAAGTACACAGCTTTTAATCAAAAATAGTTATCAACCCTACTTAATAAAAAAGGGGTCTGAATTTATGTCATTTAAGACTTGATCTGTAAGCTGACAGTTTAATGACATGGAATTTCTTAGTGTTGAGCCACTTTATCTTAAGAGTTCATGATCATAATGAACTAAACTTCAAATATACATGCACTATTTGGTTCATCTTATAACCATATTCATCTTTTTTAGTTAAAGTAAATAATATGCCTGACTAGAGCCTAGAATATTATAATAAATACACTCTTGTATAGGCAGAGGCAGCTTGTTTGGAGTATAGCAAATTTGTTTTTACTCAGGACTGGAGGGGGATTAACTTTACCACTAAGCAGAACACTAGAACAGTTCACATCTTATGGGTGTGCTAGTGTCACAACTGTTGGAATGCACCAACATCATATAAATGAAATACGCTTGAGTACAGACGAGACACCAGCCAATCAATGATTGCATATATAGGACAGCGTCTTATTTAGCTGTAACTCTGCTTTTTTGCTCTTTTCCTTAGGTATAAGTATTTATGGCCGTTATTTCCCTGATGAAAACTTTAAAGTTGAGCACTATGGAGCAGGTTTCCTGAATATGGCCAATGCTGGGCCGGACACAAATACATCACAGTTCTGTTTCATGCTCAGCAAAGCGGACTGGCTCAATGGAAAACACATGGTGTTTGGAAAAGTTTTAGAAGGAATGGTGGGTACCTCTTAATGCAGTTTCTTTTCTTCCAGAATTTGTAGTTAATAAGCTAACAATTGTTCGATTCCAGTTTGCATAAGTAAAACCATTTTCTGTTTAAGAAGTTTTCTTTACCAGCATTGTTTATTTTCGGATTATTGTAGACTATGATGTTACTGCATTTTGTATTTATACCTTTTATCGTTTCCATCCTTCTACCACCCACCTCTGGAAAAAATGTATCAGGAAAAGTTTATCAGGAAAAGTCTCCGGTTAAAAATTTCTCACCAGATTCTACATACAGCGAATATGGTTAAAAAAAATCTTAAACATCATGTCCTATAGGTTTAACTTTTATGCAATAAATTCAACTTTTCCTATTTGTCATCAATATAAGAAATTATAATAAATTTTTCATTTTTTAAAATTTTTTATTTTTATAAATTTCTCACCAGTGGATCGCATGGTCTCATGATTAATATGTACATTTTTTTTTCCTTTAGACAAGACCACATGAATCATGTAGCTGTTTTTATCTTTCAGAGTGTTGTTAGAAGAATGGAAAATGTTGCTACTGGCAAAGGTGACAGGCCGACAGTGGATGTTACCGTAACAGACTGTGGATCCTTGCCTCTAGAGAGACATTTTGCTGTTTCTACAGACCCTGTTGTAGAACTCTAGAAATATAGTTTTAATCAAATGGTGCATGTACAAAATGAATTACTTAAACCAGCAGCGTAATCATCTATCATGTGTGATATCCAGGGTTGTTTTTAAAAAATTCTCAGGAATTTGGTGAAAACTCTGAAATAATTCTGATGAGCAAGGAGGCTTCAATTGTTACTATCACTTATATTATCATTTTGTGAACAAAGTTATTGTGCCAAATGTATTTAAGGGTAATATCAATAATTTAATTTTAGTGGTACATCACATTTTGGTAGTACGCAAATATTATACATGTAGTTTTATTAGAATGTATTATGAATCTCTGACAACTGGTATAAAGAATTTACATTATAGTTAAATTTTTTAAATGTGAAATCTGCTGTTTTTTTGTTTTTTTTGATAAAGTCAAAAGTAAATGAATAAACTGTTAGATCCTAATTTTTTCAGAAGAGTAACCTATATTTTAAATGGTATCATTAGTATGGGGGTTTCTTTCTTGATGTTAACAAAACCTTCAGCAAACAAATATATATTGTTGTTAACCAATGAACTAATAACTTTTGTGATATATTTTTAACATCTAAAATATATTTTTGATAAACTTTCAAATCTTAATGAACAGTGATTCACTAGCAAATACCAAAGACAGTTATACTAATGCTGGAAGTTATACATCAAAAGTAGTTAATAAATCAAGGAAGAAGTCTAACTATCTCAATATTTGACACTTAGGTTTTCAACATTTTCTCTTTAATGCTGACATAATAACTGCTGTTAAAGCACATGGGTTAAGATCAAATGAACTAAATATATAAATATATATAATTTTTAAAACTATTTTGATTATATACATTATGAGGTTACTTAGAAAGGTCAGTGATCCATTTGTAATAATCGATGATTGAAATTTGTGATCTACTGAAGCCATAGTTTTGGGAAATGTGCAATTCCAATTGTTAAATCCTATTGGATATTTGATCCACTTCCAATGCCATCCAAGAAACTTGAATAAATTTTGGCCATCAACAGCTTGTTAATAGGTCACTGCTTTATTTTGCCGAAGTGCCTTATGAACAGACTGATTTATACAGTTTTACAAAATTATTGCTGTTCTATACGCATTATTGTACATACATATATGGTTTTCAACTTGGATATATGTCTACACAATAAATGAAATAAGAAACTGTAAAAAATAATAACCTTTGCTTCTTTCTTTTTTCTGAGCGTTTTAGATCAAATTATGTTGGTTAGCTCCCTTGGTGGTAATTTCAGAGATTATCGAGTGTACTGCATCAGTAGGCCACATTATGTAGTGGGCAACAAATTTTGTTTCCAGACGTAATCCAGTTTATAATTTCAGTATTGAATCATCCCTTTAGTTTAGTGATGGATATATCTTTACTGGGAGTAGTTGTGGTACAAGAATGTTGTTCGCTGACAATCTATACCTGCCGGTCTCCGCAGAAATGACTCGTTGTTTTAATAAAACATGGACACTGACAGTTGACTGATTGTAGGTCCTACACTTTTTTTCTGTTTTTATTAGAAAATACACAAACCGACAGGAATGCTTTACATGCGGGCTTCTAAGAAATGTTTGTGTTCGGAGGCTCGGAGCTGCCATAACGGCACAGGCAGTGAGATTCTCAAAATTTCATATGTAACGATATGGCGTCATTTCGGTTCATTAATGGGAAACGTGTTCTGAGAACCGCAATGAAGCTAATTACCGGTATGCTGTATCTTGGATCTCCGACTAACGTTTATATATAATTAACATATAGCCCTCTAACAGCATTGGTGAAGTATTTCTTCGTGGTGGTAAACTATGGGAATACACTATGTTAACTATAATAACACATTTCTGTTTTCTACAGAGCCATGCTAAAATTATTCGTTTTCAAGGACGGTACTCTTCCGATTTTTTTCTTAAATATTGATTTCTTGGTCAACCTTATTACCGAACGTTCAAATCACCTCCAAATCTCTTTAAACCATTATTCGTAAAGATTTTTCGTCCAGAAAGTTTCAAATCGAGAAGTTTCTATTTGAAGCCTCTTGAAATTAAGCCTGGTCTCTGAAACCCCGACCACACCCCCTTTGTCCATGCCACTGGTTTGTACGGAGAGAATGTGGTACCATGGCTAGAACATCGTAAGTAAGTCAACGAAGAAAACTTCTTATTTAAAAAATATGAGAAGCCTTGTTCTAATGGGGGTAACATAGTTCGAACACTTGAAATATCGCAATAGTTGCTGCATCCCTTTTTTGTCGTGAAATAACCCATCGTAAAATACGAACCCACTATGGATAGTTCCAATATTTGACCGTTTAGAATACTTTTTCTTCAATTCTTTAAAATAGAACAATAAAAGACGATAAAATAACATACACAAGTTAGAAACTGTTATCAATTTAGGGTTTTTAAAATTTAATAATGCTCTATTGCATTAATGCATATCTTTAAGCTTAAAAATACACACTGTTTTAAATTGCAGGGAAATCGTATGAACTGTACTGTCGGGGAAAGTGTCGAAGTCTTGTTATTGTATCGCAAAAAATCGCAGCATTGGCCTAAAGGCACAATATAGTAAAATAACAGGTTATAGTCCTACCGATTAGTCAACGAAAACGTTTCCAAAGATTAAAGCTTAAAGCGAGGAAGATTAATTAGCTATGTTGTGTTTTTAACTATAGGCCTAACCCAAGTTGTATAGCCAGCGGCGTAAGCTGACTATATGGCCTGATTTACAAATCGGATCATTTTTGCCCTATAACTAAGCCCCTATAGGCTTATTGTTTTTATTAAACAAATGTGTTAAACAATTAGTTTCACTAAAACACTGTCAGCAAATTTATCATTTGGACTGTATTTCAATTCACAGTGCTAATTTCAGAATATTAGTTTAAGTTTAAGAACGATATTATCGACTTCTTGTGTCATTATACGTCACAATTAACATATTATACATGACAGGAAATGATCAGTAGTATTCAGTACACAAACATCTGTGTGAGTTTCTGTTTGTTTCCCGTGGTTAACATTGACATAATGGACCTATACATATCGCAATGTGGCCTCCAAAACAGCTGGTAGGATGTTGGTTTACCACAGATTTAAAAAGTTAGGGCTTTTCTTTGTTACAATATGTTTGAAACATGGCATATTATTTACAAACCCGGAGATATTTTTGGAGTTTCTCAAACTAATGAACGCACTGTATAGACAACGCAGGCTGAAGAGGAATAACCCTTCTATAGTGACATTATTCGCTGAAGTTGTCTCCCTTAATTTACAGGTTATGGTATAGCCGGTACTAGTGTATTTGATAAATATAGTGAAATACGTGCACCTACCCGGGAGATCGAGGCCGAGATTATCGGCTGACAGGAGAATCATCTAACGACAGCATGGATTTAATAGTGTACATTTTTTTTATGCTTTTTTGTTAAATTTAGGTTTTCTTTGACATAGCTATAGGAGGGGAAGCAATCGGAACAATTGTTGTGGGATTGTTTGGTGAGATCGTTCCGAAAACAGTAAAAAACTTCGTGACTTTGGTGGATGGAAACTTTGTGAGTATCAAAACGACTATAGTTTACATTGCACAGTGTCCGCGGCTGAGGCTTAACAATCTGGTAAGACTGCCCGTCTGTTGACGTCCTTGGATGTAGGCCATATCTTTCGTAGGTTCGAGAGAATCGAGACCCTCTGTAAATTCAAGAAAACGTGGGACTCCAGCAATCGCGTGGGTGTTTTTTAGGCAGTTTCTTTCTGGTTGTCTATCGTAGTTAAGTAAAACAGAATAAGAAGTTGACAATCCGTCGTCATGCAAAATTGATAACAAAACGAAAAAAAACGTACCAGTGAAATTCCTAAATTGTTTGAAACGAATTCTTGCTTACAATTTCATGTTTATTTCAGAAGGAATATGACAAAGTTTATTCATACAAGGACTCTATTTTTCACCGTCTTGTGAAGGGATTTGTTATTCAAGGAGGAGATATAACACAACGAGACGGATATGGAGGTTTGCTTATTAAACTACAAATCTTTTACGACAATACAACTAAACAGAAGTGATTGTCTTCTTAAACAAAACAGATGCAAGTGTCCTGTTGTTCACTCACTTAGCTAAAGGACAATTTGTTTTGGTTTTAAGCGCTAACTTTAATTTTTTTTTGTCTGGGAGTTTGCCGTGTCTCCTTTGACACCAACCGCTACCTTGCCCCCAGTAAACCACTCATGCATGGGAACTAAATCTGTTACGCATATAGATTGCGTCCCGAGACGGTAAGTCGCAAAATGTTGTAGTTTTGTCTAACTAAATTTTATACATGTATATAAATTAAGTGGCTCCCAGACGTTTTTAAATTTTTCACCATTGGCTCTAAGAAAACCCAAAGATTACTATCGATACAATGGCATAAAGAGGCACTACAAAAACACAGGTTTGCTTTATAACTTGCTCTTGTCCCTGATTTCTGAGCTGGTCCCCGCTACTGTTGAGGTGAACTATTTTTTCATTATTGTATGAAAATCACAAAAATTGTCAGCTTATTCCGAGAGACTGCAGCCGCCTCTCGTCTCCGATATGTAGGCTACATGTTTTGCTGCTCAAAACTGGCGTACATGGATTAAGCGTGGTTCCCGTCCGGTTTTCCACCAACACGGAATGAAAGTTAAACAAGAAATATAGAGTAGGACGTTAAATACTAATCAATGAAACAAATAACGCCGAATTGCCATTCTAAAGATTAATTTTTTGTGTTTACATCTTTGTTTCAGGAATAAGTATTTACGGGCGCTTTTTCGATGATGAAAACTTTAAGTTAAAGCATTATGGAGCTGGCTTTGTGAGCATGACCAATGCTGGACCAGACAAAAACTCCTCACAGTTTTGTATTATGCTGTCTAGAGCGGACCACTTGGATGGGAAAAATGTTATCTTCGGGAAAGTTCTCGAGGGAATGGTAGGTAGTCGTAATAGTTAAAGATCGATTCTGTTGAGTATGTGCTTATATATACCTCTTAATAAATCTACAATAAAGATCATGAAGGTTCAAATCTTAAAAGCCGACCATGTGTCATGTATTACAGTTTGGTATAGGTTACATAGTCTCTGCTTACTAATCCTACTTCGATGTACTGTACACGAGTTCGAATCCGCCAGCTGACCATCAGGTATATGAGTGAGTCACACGGTGTGCCTCTGACGATTGCGGGGTGTTTTTTAACGAATTTTCCTCCCGGTTTTGCATCGTCTTTAAGCAAGAAACAGCGTGAAGGGGACAATCCGTCGTCATATAAGTGAAATACCCTTGGGTACGACGTGAAATCCCAATCAAACAAACAAAGTAAATGTGACCACAAATCACAGGTGATCTATGGTGAGACATGTTTTAACCATATTGAAGATAAATGTGTCCTGGTATTTACTGTATACACAGATTATTGCAAATGTATTAAATTGCGCATGTTATCTCATTATGCCATGTTTTACACCATATAATGGTAAATAATACACGTATAATTGATTGTGTACCAAGTCTTTGGAATGACGCGCTGCTATTGAAATGTAATAACCCTGAAAAGGGCAGATAACTCTTATCAGGCAATGTCAAAATAGTACTAGCTAAGAGTTTAGTGTATAGGTTCTTTCGTTTTTTCGTCATTATAAGAATACAACGTCGCTCATAAAAAACTCATAAACCCAATTTATTTCAATGAAATAACAGTGTTCGATCACATCAAATCAATTTGCTATATTACCAAAACACGAGACTTTGCTTTTATGTTGTTGGTGTTGTTTGTACCATTGCAGGATGTTGTCAGGAGTATGGAACACGTGCCGACAAATACCCAGGAACCCATTGTTGAAATATCAATAACAGATTGTGGCTCACTGCCTCTGCGCAGGCATTTTCCTGTCTCAATTGACCCAGTTGTCGAATGATTGTAAAACCACGGCCCTTTCATTTGTAGTTAAAATTTGACCCAAGGACATGTGTGATACGAAAGTCAATTTGACGGTAGTGATATATTAAATTTAATTAATTCCAATCAGATTTAAGGAGACAATGCTGGACGTTGTATAACCCGAATGCATGGGATTTACGGTACACTTTGGCTCTCTGGATGTAGGTGGTAACAGGAAGCATATATTTTGTGGCAGCCAGCACTATAAATTTGCACACGATGTCCCACCATACCATGTTTTGAGTTCTGTGCTTGTCTGTTATCAGTTCAGTGGGTGTTGTCGATGACGTCATGGTTGATTTCCCTCACTCATTGGTCAGACATGCCATCATTGTCAGGAATAATGACTTTAAACTATAGCGTTAAACACCAATCAAACATGAAATCAAAGTAATTTTTGTATTCTTTTTTTTTATAAATCACAGGAGAGATAACCTTAAATGTTTTCAACCTTAGTGCAATCAATATATATTTTAAAGTTGAATTTTTATTTTAACATGCATCATTATGTATTGTATAAAGGAATATTTGTTTGTGCGTGTGTCAAATTACCAGTTTGGTCTTAAGAATACAAATATTTTATATTTTTATTTCATGTTTTCCTTAGCATGACAAAATACAGTTGTGAAAAAAGTTAATTCTGATGTTTATAAATATTTACACGAAAACCAGTATATTTGAGAAAGTGATATAATTGTATTCAAAGAGTCGCATGGAGTGTAGACAGTAGACAGTCCAGATTATGACACATATGCCTACACGTATGTATTTGTAATGTTAAATAAATTAACATTTCGATTTCCCATGTGATTCTTATAATAAACATGTACTGTATATAGTTATCATGTTATTGTATTGCCTTTTTGCTCAGGTTTGATTTGAGAATTTATCTCTACGAAATCCAAATAAAAATTAGTGTTGATATAATACATGATTTTTTTCCTGTGTATTACTTATGTATAAAATAATTAACTACATTTATCGCCCTATCATTGTCCAAAATATTTCAATTTTCAATATTATATATAAATCTACACGTTATTCCAGTAGTAAGTACAGACTAATGAACTGCCACGATTGAGTCATGTCGTGCTGTGTTTTCGTTATGGTCTGGGTTTACCCTAATCATGTCATCATGTTAGGCTCGATTAGCGCATCGTTGTACATTACGGTATCACGACATGGAATGGATTGTATTGTCAAACGTAAATGTATTTCGTCATGCTATATTTAACCAGAGCCACATTATGGTTTTACAATGTGCCAAACAAATAATTCCACAGGCGTTATGCCATCAAAATACATTTTACCTCGTGTTATGATCATAAAGTTTTACAGGTATTTTACCCACGCAAGTTGTCGCCCGGATTTGGGGTGGAATAAATCAAATTACGGAGTTTTCTGAAATATTTCTCATTTCACACCACGCTTATCCGGGCATTACTGCTGGACCTATAGTCAATGACATTCGACAATTGATCCATCGATGAATCCTCTGTAACTTTTTCTCCGACGACCGCTTCTCCGACTACAACTCCTACTGCGACTACTGATCCAAAGAAAACGGTTCCATCGGAAACTACAACTTATTATTGTATAGTATTGTTCTGAAGAAAAATGTTCCCCGTGGCAGTTGCTCGGAATATTGCGCATTGTAGTCGTTCCAGCAGTTGGGTTGGATCACCTTATTGTCGGATCGCTATATCGTCTCCAGAGGACCAGAGCGGAGTATAGTGGCAGTGGGAATATTTGTCACCGGACCAATCGCTAGGAGGCAATCGTTATCGCAGCAATCCGGTCGTCGGGACAGTCGACGAAAGCTGTTGTTACCCTCTGGATCAACCCCAGGCGCCTTCACACTTTAACTATTAAAACATTTAAGATGGAGATGTTTCTTGCTATAGTTTGGCATTGAGCAAAAAATGTACAGGTCAACAACTGATCAGGTGTCGATATACTGTGGTTATTTGGCTATCCTGTACCACCTTGTCAGGACTATCGTCGTTATCCGCCTTGGACAGTTCCAACGAGAGTCTGGAGTGTCCGGCGGATTTTTGTGACAATGTCTTAGTCCTGTTTAAACCAATATGGCGTGAAGTACCCATACATTAACTGATTTTAACTTGATTATTGATCCCGATGGCTGGGCGGGATTCTTTTTTAATTTTTTAAAATTAAATGTATGTTATAAATTTGGTTAGAACGAGTTACTTTTTTTAAAGTTAATTAACTGTCAAATATCAGCTTGGTTTTACGGGATGATTTTTAAAAATCAAGCATGAAACTTGGTTTATTACTGAAATGAACTGATGTGTTTTTTTTTATTATAAAAAGGCTTTTGGCTGCATGATCAACAGCGGAATGTTATATGCTTTAGATGAAATAGAGTAAATGGCAATATTAGTGTGTCAGAAAATTGATATTTATAAAGGCACTTCTCCCATAAAAAGGCCGTAGTCCATCTTGAAAGCAGGACCCATATTTGAAAATCAGAGAGATAATACAATCACAAGACAAACGATGTAATTGCGAAATATGGAGTTTCCCTTGGTTGGCGTGATGAAGCTTGGATCGAATCCTATTAAAGGTTTCCCGGGTTCTGGTAATATCATTACTCGTCAAGATGGGAAATGTTCGACCCGTCACGCAAACCTCTCTCCGATCAGATGAGCAAGTCCGCCAGTATCTTACTGATAATACTCTCTCCGTATCATGAACGTTTTATACGACCGTGTTAATCATACTCCAGCATTGATTTCTATTTACTCTGTGTCGTCCGACTGAGTTTTAATTTTTGGTTTACATCCACGTATTTGATTACATAAGATATGACTGTCCATTCGCCTCGATCATTGACTTGAGACACTCACGGTCAACCAAAACGGTCTATCAAAAGTATTCGCCATGTGGATGTGTGTCCGATGAAAAAATACACATTAACGTGTAACACATTCAAGGTGCGATATGAAAATGCCATCCATATAGGATGTCCTTAGATATCAGCATTTATGTTGCCTATTATATTTCATAACTGCCGGCGTTGAAAGTGAGCTTCGTGTTGCATGCTCTTGTCATCTGTGAGCAATACGTTATTGCGTATTTGTATTGTTGTCTGGTTACTGCATTGTCTTGTATATATTGCTAGTGGTGTCGGGCCTTATTGCCTTTAGTCGTTGTTCATCTATATATATATATGATTTGCACAGTGTAGACATACATAATTACATCAACTATTGTATCACTGAAAAAGTTGGCTGTGAAGGGAATCATCTGATATAAGAAAGACAAAATGATCCCAGATGTAGTTTATATAGTAGCTATTCAATCCGAAGACTATTGCTGGGTGTTAAACAACAAACAAACAGTACACTTAATCTAAATAAATCACCAAGTCAGTCCAAACTTACTTCTTCTTTCGTAATAGCGTGGATGCCATGGTATCTGTCGTAATCTGGACTCTGGCTGGTAATCAAAGTAACGCTATAGGCTTACGCTGATTTGTGTTTTGAAATAAATAAGTTGTGTTTCCCCATTTAGTACCAGGTTAAGGCCCAGTAAGACAGGATCGAGTCTGTCTGTCGACCCTCAGGTGTGTGAGCGAGTCACACGATGTGGCTCCGGCAATCGCGGGGGTGATATTTACGAGATTTTCTCTCGGTTTTCCACCGTAATAAGGCAAGGAGCCGTGTGAAGTTGACAGTCCGTCGTCATATAAGCGAAATTCCCTTGAATACGACGTTAAACACCAGTCAAACAAACAGACCTAACTGAAACACGGTGCAATACATATATCTAACTGAGACACGGTGCAATACATACCTAACTGAGACACTGTGTCATACATACCTAACTGAGACACGGCGCAATACATACCAAACTGCATGGGACACGGTGCAATACATACCTTACTGAGACACGGCGTAATACATACCTTACTGAGACACAGCGCCTTCCTGATGGATATTTCTGAATACAGTAATTCAAAAATTTGGAAGCTGTGATGCTGATTCATCAAGGTGTTTATTAACTTACATTATATTGATTGCTTTGTATATATCGCTGAAGAGCATCATTGTCTTGGTTTTCAACTTTTCATGTAGCATGATTGTACTGATCATTTATATTCATTAGTGTATTCCTTTTACATTTAAATAGTAATAAATGTAACACTGAATCAGTTGATATTTCCCGAAATTGCAACAGCATAAAAAAATTAGTTTAATCCTTATAGTACATAAACCTTTGTTAATTGCATCAACGTTGTGTGGAAAGAATTGACTTTCTGTGAATAAAAGCTTTTCTATAGCTATAAATTAGTATTCATCTCGACAAAGCCATAACGACCCAGCAATAAAAATTGCAATTAAAACAAAAATGGTATGTAGGGGGTCAACAGATGAACGATTAAATGTTCCAGGCTTCCGGTTCATCTGAGCACTGAGTACACTCTTTATATCATCCCTGATGACTTTTTGTTAAGAGTCCTGTAATGTTTGTTGTGGAATATGTGCGCCATTGATCTATTTAGACCATTTCTGGCAATTATTTACTGGCAGTAGCTAACTGGGGCCAGATTTGACTTGTAGGGTGTGGCGTTGTTTTGCAAACCGTCACTTACTGTCAGTTAGGTTGGATAAATAGATTTTGCCTGTCTGTAATTCATATTGATTCTTTAACAAGTTCTGAGAGCTGGTCGACATCTGAGGACAAGGCATACAGAGCACGGGGATAAAATGGCAGGCTTAGTCCGCAATCAGAGCTCTGGCGTGAGTGATCGATGGTCATCAAGTCAAATTTCAGCTGATTATGTCTTCATTGGCATTTGGAGGGTTTAAGGCTCCGAGAGACACGCGTTTCATTTCCGCGGGGCGCGAAAATCCTAATCGCGGTCGTTCCAGACGGCAGTTCTGTTGGCTTAACTCGCGAACATCGCAAACAGCAAAAAAGATGTTTGCACTCCTCTATAGAGCTACACCCCACACTACACGTATAAGATAACACACTACTCGGGCAACTTTGCCAGTGTAGCTTTATCTGCAGGGTCATCATTTAGACAAGTCCGTGTAGTTTTCTGATGTGACTTCCGTCTTCAAATGGAAGTCCATCGAAAGGTCATATCTTGGGGCCAAGAGCTATGATTATCTCGAGTCTTCCATCGTTTAGAACAGTTTACTCAGACCCTCGCTAAGTAGTTTCCCTCTATACTGCAGTGTTAGCGATGTGTGATGAATGGGAGTTGGGTCACACTTGAGCTAATAGTTCTGACACGAGTAGCTCTGCTTTACTGCTCCTAGACCCTTCTGATGGAGATATGAATGACATTTTGATCCTCTATGCTGATCGGCGGGCTGATCAGACGGAGTGAAATGATCGAGTGACACAGATTACTTCTCTACAGTGCAAATAGTCCTCCTCGCCACTTAGACCTTAGACCTCTTACCAACTTATTTTTGCATGGAAACGTTAAGGCCTTCATTAATAAATCTTCTATGTCATATTTTGTTATACGCGTTGTACATACCCTGCAACAAGAATACTGAAGGACGATTTTCGAATAATTGCTCAAATTCACGACAATTAAAGCTATTAGCAAAGTCAAATTATATGTTGTTGTTTTTAGCCCACCATCATATGATGGGGGGCTTTTTTGATCACTCATCCGTGGTCCGTTAGTCCGTCCGTCCGTCCGTAAACAATTTCTTGTTATCGCCAATGCTCAGAAACTATGGTTAGGACCAGATTCATATTTCACAAACTGGTTCCCCATAAGGTCTAGTTGTGCACCTGACCTTTTTTTTGTGGATGTGAA
>JAVFBX010213849.1:0-11771 GCA_034783855.1 Mopalia kennerleyi
CAGAACCAGCTGGTCTGGATATCTTCTGGTTGAGAGAGGACGGGTATTGGCGGAATGTCAAAAGTTATCTGAATATATTAAGGAGTTATTTGGCGGGACGTCAAAAGTTATCTGACTATATTAAGGAGTTCTTTGGTACTGGGGTGTCCTCAGTGTTTTGTCTATGCACTTGAATACATTTTATACCATTACCATTATCTAAAACATAATCCTATAATTTTTTCCTTCCTTTGTGCTTCATGATCAATAGTAAGCAACAGTACTATGGAGAACTGTCGGATAATTTGCTTTCCGATTTCGCGAAGCACTATCAATATAATCCGCTAGAAGATGAGACTACGGCATCTTGAAGCCCATCTGTTATCCGCCATAAGGTGATTTCAACTGGTGATTTCGGCAAAACGTATTTCTAGCAAATGATCAATGTGGCCTGTATCTCGAAGAGCTATATTAAATTCAATCCGCTATTAGATGATATCCAGAGGGGGCTACTAGCGATTTATTATGAAGTTAGCCATTAATCGTAAGCAAGTGTTCACTCTTGTGTTGTTGTTGTTTTTTTAATAACAACAGATTACTCCTATAAAGCTCGTTACGTTCGATTTCTCCAACAAATCTAACACAACTATGTTGATGGATCCATACAGGTAAAGTTTGTGAAGGATACATTGTTGAGAACGGGAGTGAAGTGAGCAATGCGAGCTGGAAGGGGCTGCACCGGGTAATACTCAGGGTGGTTGTATATCGTATTGTCGTTGTTGTTGTAATCTGAGGCTGAAATAAAAGTAAAACGGAAACACTATTCCAACTGATTGATGTAATCATGGTTAAAGATCGCCCTGTTGAAACCTTACATAGATCAGCATTTTTAGATTATCTGATGACTATTTCACGTATGCTTTTATAAAACTGACAGGTGAAAAAACAGATCAGCTGAAACATGATTTCAATTAATTGATGTAATAATGTTTTAATCTGAATGGTGAAGATACAGCGTTAAATTGTCCACGCGAAGCAGTTGGTCACTCCGATTTGACCAAACTGAGAGTACCGTTCTCAGTTTGCTATATTGTCAGGTATTTACCTGTGAATTTGCTCATCCGGGATGATAACTTTATTATTTTAACCTTAATTCTCATGATCACAGATAAAACCCTGACACCCACCAGTCTAGGCGTTGTAGGCCTAAATGTCTTAATTTATGAAAGATCCATAACAGACTTACAAAACTTTTTTTTTGCAGATTTTCCTCACATGGCACCACCACCCTTAAGGCCCCCCCCCTCCCCTCCAACACCCCCCCCCCCTCTAAACAGAGCTAAAAGACGTATTATTATTTTCCTCATTTTTCAGTCATATAACCAATGAACGTAATGAATATGGATATTGTTAACTGTTCATATAAGAAAACACTACCTACCAAATTCCGGGATATATGACACTCCTCGTGCGGTATAATATTCAGCAAGTCTATAGTCTACAAGGCGGTTTTGGGGAATATAAATTATTCAACTGTTAAACTCGAAATAAGTTTAACCCGTTCTTTATACACGAAGTACTTTAAGCCTATAAAACTACTTTCTATACAGCTACACGGAAATAAAATATCACCTGCGACCTACTCTTTAGTAAAAGTAGCCCTTGCATCATTTCGCTAATTCATGCTTCCCATGAATATGCCTTCTATATGACCTTTTACGATATATAACAAACATCATCGCCTTACATATCTTTAAACCTTAGAACTATAATGTTAAGCAAACGTTTGGAATAAATCTGTGTCAATACGCTTGACATTTCTTTCTTTTTAGGCAGTCAACAATATACAAGAATTTGGGAAGTGCAAAACCTTTGGTTAGTTATGAAAAGACGAATTTAGGACAGATCCGCATGTCAATTGGACGCGGGTAAATAAGGAAGTTACTCTTTTTTTACGTCGTGGGTTAAACGTTTACTTTGGAACCGTCTAGGGTTAGCCTATATAAATCCCTGACTCAGAGAAACCAATGTTGATCCTTGTTCAAATAGGAAAGCTCGTTAATTGGCTACTGAAGACAACGGGTTCCTCAGTACGAGTCTTTATTTCATTATAAACCCGTAAATAAACATCACATGTGACTGAAAGCAATACATAACACCAGTGTATAATTTTAGTGTCTTTACTGGTGTGAACAAGTGTTTATAGTTGAATCTTGCTGGATCGACCATCGCTGCTACAAGACTGGTCGTCGCCGCTACAAGACCGCTGCTGGTCTATACGGACATGTGCTGGCGACGGCTGTATCGCAGAGAACCTTCGGGATGTCAGTCGAAGATATTCTCTCTTACAAACGGAAAAGAGTGTCGATTCCATTATTCATCATTGAAATGAAAATAAAGGGTGGAGTTTCAGTTAATTGTATGTTATTCGCATACGTGATGAATATGCATATGACTGGCGACACCGCGAGGAAACTTGTTAATGGATGACGTGTAAATTTGCTTTTTGCTTCCAGAACTTATAGTATTATGATGTTTTACATGGTTCAAAATCCATTTTATATTTAATTTGGATAAATATAAATTCTTTTCAAGAGAGATATAACGGATAGAAGGTGAGAGAGAAAAAGAGAGAGAGAAGTGGGTGAAGGGTTTTCTCAGCTCTATGATTGGCTATTATAGACTAATTGATAGACACCGACTGGTCAAGGATTTTGTCGGCTTTATGATTGGCCATTATAGACTAATCGATAGACACTGACAGGTAAAGTATTTTGAAAGCTATACTACTGGCCATTATACACCAATCGATAGACACCGACAGGTAATGGATTTTCTCAGCTGTATGATTGGCTTTTTTAGACCATCGATAATACCCACTGGTAAATAATTTTGTCAGCTTTGTGATTGGCTATTATAGACCCATTGATAGACACCCGCTGGTAAATAATTTTTTCAGCTTTATGATTGTCTATTATAAACCAATCGATGGAAACGAACTGGTCAAGGATTTTGTCGGATTTATGATTGGCCATTATAGACCAATCGATATATATCGATTGAGTAGGGATTTTGTCAGCTATATTATTGGCTATTATAGACCAATCGATAGACACCGACTGGTAAAGGATTTTGTCAGCTTTATGATTGGCCATTATAGACTAATTGATAGACACCGATTGGGTAGGGATTTTGTCAGCTATATTATTGGCTATTATAGACCAACCGATAGACTGGAAAGTATATTGTCAGCTTTATGATTGGCTATTATAGACCAATTGATGGACACCGACTGCAAAAGGTCGAGAATTTGTGTTAAAACAGGCATTGTGTTTGTGAGCAGTAATGCCGTCAATTTGTAAACAATTATGCCGTGTATTTATAAACAGACAGGCCGAGTATTAAACAGACAGACCGAGTATTTGTAAACAGACAGGCCAGGAATTTGTGACCAGCCATACTATGTATTTGTAAACAGACAGGCTGAGTATTTGTAAACAGACAGGCTGAGTGTATGTTACTAGTCAGGTCATGCATTTGTAAACAGTCAGGAAGAGTATGTGTAACCAATGAGACGAATATTTGTAGCCATTCAGGCCGAGTACTTGTGACCAGTCAAGCCGAGTATTTGCAACCAATCAGGCCTTGTATTTGTGACCCGTCAGTCCAAGTATTTGTGACCACTCAGTCCGAGTATTTGTGATTAGTCAGGTCGAGTATTTGTGGCCAGTCAGGCAGAGTATATGCAACCAGTCAGGCAGAGTATTTGTGGCCAGAGTCAGGCCGATTATTCGCAACCAGTCAAATCGTGTTTTCTGTGACCAGTCTGATGGTGTATTTGAACTGAATAATTTGGATATCGAAAATGTGTAAAACAAAAAAAATATATATATATTTAAAAATTCATTTTTGCATTTTCGTAAACCCAGCACCCGCCTACGGTGACAGTGTCATGCCACAGATTGATTTTTAAAGGCACTTAAAATACCATAAGTGGATAACGTAATTAATAGTGTCAGCCAGTTAATTAGCGTCTCGTTTTGTTCCACGCCAAACTGTACAATGTTATACAATGAAAGTCACTCAGTATATTGGGGCTATTGATCTGTTTGACAAAACTTATTTCCAGTCTTTAAGTTTTAAGGTTACAATGTTTACCACTGTAGAAGTAGGCCTAAGGCCTAACCGTAGCTTTGTCTCCCTTTGTGTATTTATTACATTTGGTCTGGAGCCTGAAGCCCTGTAACATGTTTTTTTTAGATTTTAGATATGAATGAAAAACATTGGCAATTCACAGTCTTATGGTTTTAAGTCTATCATTTCTTTCCTTTCGTTATGTCAGACTCTAGACCGGAAGAGCCATTTCGAGCGATCTATGGGTATCATTTGCCCCTCCGTGGAAAATTGTCGGCGGACGCCAAAATATACAGAGCCTAGAAACCCGAGGAAACTATTGTAAAACAGCATTGGATTCCGATTCTAAGCGACCGTCGAGAATAAAAACAAATATAATGTGTGCTGTCCATTAATATTGAATTAGGCAGATTTACTACAGTGGATAAGCTCAATAGATTTGTTTTAAAGGTCAAGTCCCTTGTAATATACACCATTCACCTTGGTAATATAGAATGACAAAAGGCAAATCGTATCCGAATGGACATCAAGGGGTAACGAGTTACTGCCCGCAGATGTGGCGGGGTTGTCAAGAACTCGCCTTAGGTCTTGGATAAATGTAGAGGGCGAAATTAACCTCCATATTATATCAGAAGATTTAACGCACAGGGACAAAGACGCGTTGGTCATCTGTATCTCGGGCGCTCAGATTTCGCGTGGTCCTTTCTTTCTCTGTGCGCATTCTCTATGCCGTCAGTGTTATGTAGATGTGGAGGCTTGAACTGCGTGCAGTCTTTGTAACGTCACAATACACAAACTGGACAAAGGGCAAAAAAGGTCGGGTCTTTGGCCCTCTATGTTCATGTGTCAATATAATAACTAAGGGTGCCATGGCAAGGGCAGGTGCGCCTTGAGTTCCCACCCTTTAGATACAATCTGTTGTCCAATAAAAATGAGTGCGTAAAATTTTTTAAAAGTGACCCTTGCATGTAATTGTTAAAGTGCCAAATTGCTAAGATCTGGTGCATGGTCAAATTAAATTTCATATGAAATTACACGCCTACTTTTAGCACAGAGGAAAACGCTGCTTGAACTTGAACAGAAAAACTGATCGATACAATCATAACAAAACAAAAGTAGACGACCCGTTTGAGAAAGCATTCAGTCCATTAATTTTGTATAGTTTTGGTTTTAGACTCAGTTTACTGACACTATGTTTTAAATTTGATTATTTTTTTTAATGTAGAACAGAGCCGGTATCTTTATATATATGTTAATTAAAACCTCTTTCTAATCACAAGATACACTTGGTGCATCTATTCGTACAAAATGTATTCAAAGACAGCCAGGCTTATTACTTGTAAGTGGCCACTAATATTTGTTATCATTTTCGGTACCATTAAACAAAGTAAACATATGCTTAGGGCGTCAAAGGAACTATAAATATACACTAATAAACTTTATTTTCCGTGTATGTTTTGTTTTATTTAGAAGAAAAAAAATTGATTTTATGCTTTATTCATTTTTCTTTATATTTTGAATAACATATATATGGGGTCACCAAAATGACCAAAAATATGCTCTTATATAGGGTCTCTTTATCCGGCCCTGCTTTTCGGAACGGAATAAACGAGTTTTATTTCCATGTTGCCCACCAGCTATTAAAAGCCGTGTCTTAAATCTTCAGTCATCTAAATCAAAGCAAAGATTTATTGAAAGTATAATAACTATATGTATTATACTTTGTGTATTCCATAAAATAAAGACGATTTTCAGTGATTTGACATCGGGCCTACCTTTGAACAGTTGAACACCTACACTGTTATACAAACTGAAATCAAAAGTTTAGGGTTCAAATTGTAGTTTACCGACAGCTGGGTTACATTTAACAAGTATATACAAAATTAAGGCAATATACGAAACTTTACTGTGTCTGTTTGTTCAGTTTAACAAATAACTTGATTTTTGGATTAAACAAACTGGTAAAGTAAAGTTTCGTATATAGTTCCCTTAATTTTGATGGGGTGGATTCATTAACACGTGTTGAAAGCTGTTTTCTCTACTAGAATGTCTTGTCGTTTTAAAAATGAAACCCGCTTATTTATCATACATTATACAAAGTTGTTGATATTAGTTCGTTATGTTGCTATGTGCCATTCTATTTAGAATTTTAGCGTCCTCCTTTATAAATAAAAGAAAATACATGTATCGTTGATATATAACCATTATTTGGAAATAATCACAAACGGCAACATACGATAAAGACGATATTTGTGTATCCGTACTATATAATGTTTCTATCTATTAATAATATATATGAAGGGTTTCATTTAAAAGAAAAACGTGTCAATAGGTTGACAGGCCAGTTTAGAACTGAAGAACCTCTGGGTGGCATTTGTAACGTTTATATGAACGCTGATATTCATTCTTCACCTATACTAATTACCAAGCCTCGATCGTCTAGGCAAGCATTCCTCGGTAATACAATATAAAGATTATACCGGCAAAGGTATGATTACACGACTGTCTCTTTGAAGAGGACTCCCGTAGCCTAAATGATAACTTATCTTTTTAGTTCGATACGAATTCCCAAGGCGATTTTCCTGGCAGAAAAACAAATCGAAAATGTGTCAATATATACAGCCTTGATAAGTTAATTAGCTAACACACGGAAAATGTGACATACACGTCAATTAATTCGCACTAAAACAAATGTTAGCACAAACATAAGTTAAGCCATTGGGCTTTCTTACGTGTTGTATATTATAGATTTGCTTCCAGACCAGACTTTACTTGGATTCAGTTTAATAATACACTTTAACTACTTAGTTTGTTTGGGGAGCTCTTTGTTATATGCGAATGACAGTGTCAATGATTTCTATAACTGACAAAAGGGTGTTTAGAGACCACAGACCTAGAAAACATAGACAACAGGCCTAAAAACACTGCGTCTGTGTGTTTTGGATCGAGAAAACACAGACCCTATCTCTTAACAAGTCAACATGGGTCTGTGTGTTCTAGATCGAAAAAACACAGACCCTATCTCTTAACAAGTTAACATGGGTCTGTCTGTTCAAGATCGAGAAAACACAGACCCTATCTCTTACCAAGTTAACATAAGTCTGTGTGTTCTAGATCGAAAAAACACAGACCCTATCTCTTAACAAGTTAACATGGGTATGTGTGTTCTAGATCGAAAAAACAAAAACCCTATCTCTTAACAAGTTAACATGGGTCTGTGTGTTCTAGATCGAGAAAACACAGACCCTATCTCTAGTAATATTGGTAATTAATAAAAATTAATAAACTCCAAGGTTTCTGTGATTTTCTACAATGGACAGTCTAAGCTTTTCTATCATTGAAAAAGCCTATAAATTTTTAATATCAGAAAAATATTGTTCTGTGTTTTCTAGATCTGTATCTTTATCTACAAAGTGTACGATTTTGTATTCCAAATAAAGTCTATGATTTACTATAAACAAACTCTATATAATTTTTAATTATGGACAGTCTACGATTTTCTACTTATAATAGAGTATGATGCCAGAATAAAGTCATGTTTTCACCTATATGATCGTACCATTTATACAGTATCTCAAAAAGTGACATTTACTTCGACTTTTGAAGATTATTTTCTATGGCTTATGTGATCACTGTGTCGTTGATGAATCAATTCATCATTTTTTGTTTGAGTGTAACAGATATCGAGTCTTGAGGTACAAATTTTATTCTGACTTGATACTGGCTGGTGTACCGGCCTTATCCATTGATGGGTTCGATTTTGAAGCCATCAAAAAATGTTAATAAAGTTTTTCAGGTTATCGCTAGATTTTTAGTAAAGTCACAGATTTGCATAATTTCTACACACACGTTATTTTTGTTTTCTATGGTATCCAATTCAGTGCCTTTTAAAGTATATGTGATATATCTTATTGATGCTGCTGATGTTTATATCTGAATGTTGTTGTTTTTGTTTTGTTGTTTTTTTATCGGTAACGTAAGATCCTGTATGTGAGCCTTCAGTAATTTATAATTATTACGGGTATATCTAGTTTATCTAGTGTTGGTGCACATCATTCAATTGAATGGAGCCACCACCATACTAAATAACTAACTAACTATGGTATTGGGTGAAACGTAGCAAGGTGTTCCTGAGTATCAGATAAGTGACCCAAATAATGTGAAATCATTAAGACGCTACTGCATAGCGACTTTATTATAGAAACTGCTTTGTGTGTATAATAAGCCTGAGAGATAAGTCAAAACTTCTGTGATGCGGATTCGATCGTAAAAGTAGGCCTACTTAACATTTGAGGTAAATCCTTTACTTATAAGTTACGTTCTGCATATGTGCAATAATTGAATAAAGTATTTCGTATTGTATAGAATTATTCTAAGGTTAATCTGATCACCGCTATCAGTTTGGGCAATAATATCGATAATCTCATCTGTACACTCTTCGACAGACAGCTGTTCACTAATCGCCTTGAAGATGTCAGGTATGTTAATCTTTCGATTTTATCCTTCTCATTTATTTTAACGTGTAGAAATAGTCAATAGGTTTGTAACAAAATCAATGCGAAACATTGTCTGTCTTAACGATTGCCCCATCCGTTTTTTCAATCGGATCAGCCGGTCGCTTTTAGATTTGGTTGTATGCTGTCACTTTTATGCAGGCGTTTTAATGTTTTACTTCTTCGTGGCGTTAATTGTCTCCTTTTTTACTCTTTAATTGTGTCAAATACAACTAAATTAACGTGTTAATAAATACTGATCTTTCACAACAGGATTTTAAATCAAAGCACAACGCAACAAAATCATCTTCTAAACATAAATAATTTCCGTATACAAAGGAGAGTTTTAAAGTCAATGTGTTTAATAAATAATTAAATTTATATAGCTTTTCAATGCATACAAAGTTCAATGGACACTTAATGTAACAGTCTTTGTTCGTCTGTAAAATAAAGTAGTGTGTCATGAAGACGAAACACTAGTACATTAAAATATAGCAATTAGTGTTGTTGATGAATTCTATGCAAGACGGTTGTGGGCTAGGGACAGTGTAAACGACCGAGCCGGATGTCAAGTCATGTTATGCAATGAGTTTGACGTTGAAAAAATACATCACTACGTCAAAATTTAATGTAAAAGGGACTTTTTTAAACCTCCGACTCAAGACACCCATTCTCCGTACTCGTATATAAGATTCGCGTCCCCTTTGTCAAGGCCACGGAGTTACGTCACAAAACCACTTCCATCACGTACAACCTGTGGCGTCATGTAGAGGGCGCTGGTCTCCTCGCAACTTAGCATTAAATAACGCACAGCCTCTTTACTTATCATGTACTATGCAGGAACTAAGGTAACTTTAGCGTTTGTTCGAACCCATGTTTACATTAAAGGAAACAAAGCAGCTAAATGCAGTCAAACAAGGCCCAAAACAGATGTGTTAGCCGGTTTAAGCGTAAATGAAATAAATTCAATAATATCAAGAAAAGTAATTTACAAATGGCAGAACGAATGGAATAAGGAATATCGCGGGCGTTGGTTATGTCACATTTTAGACGAGAAGACAGTAAATAACCGCCCATTTCGATTAGCTTATAAACGAAATAATATCATAATAAGTCCAACTTAGGAAAACTGGATTAAAAACACATGTAGCAAAACTAATTTTAAAAACCTCATCGGTCTGGTCTGGGTGTAGCGAAGAGGAAGAAACAATAGAGTATATATTTATCAGGTGTCATAAATATAATAAAAAAAGAAGCATACTCGAACACAATCTAAATCAATTTGATATTCCACTAACACTGTCTGCTATCCTAAATCCTAAACGAAAAGACATAACACATGTATACCAGCTAATCATCGATTATTTAAAGGCCATCGGATATTATAATATAATAATACATATTACACAATTTAAAATCTAGCGATTAATCCCGAGAAGGTGGTGTGGCACCGGAGATACCATGTTCTGTGTGGGCCGTGTGTCACAATAGCCCAGAGGATGGGGCATACAAATCCGTCTATTAAACACAGAATAAAAAACAGAAACCATAAACAAGGTCGCATAAACAAATGTAAAACAACAACTCATAGTAGGAAGCGAGACCGCGGAGAAACCATGTTCCTTGCGGGCCGCCTGTCACGCTATCCTTGAGGGGGGAGGAATCGTACTCGATTCCACTTGAACTCGGTGTGAAACATCAAATGCAACAAGTCTGAAGCCCTGCCGGCTGCCCCTAATACTCACTTAGAAGACAGTTACAGGCACGGTTTCCTATTGGTTCCAATGCAGATTCCAAATGCAAATGCTAAAAGACAATTAAAATAAAATTAAACATACAATACCATTTTATTAACATGTATATATTTATTGTAAATAGATTCTATTTTTATTTCAAACTTTAATAATATACTAATATTCTTATACGTCATTTAATTTATATATTGTAGTAATTGATAATTTTGTTATGGTAGTTTTTCTTTCTTTTTATGGCAATGTAAATTAAATTAAATTAACCAAAGATTATTGTAACAAATATAGAAATAAAGATTTTGATTGACCGGCCGCACAATCCATAACGGCCCTAAAAGCCATTTCAACAACAAATATTATGTACCATTGTGCTAACCACCCGCTCGTTAGTAGGCCTACTGAATAACGTACATACTACTGATAGTAGTCCACAGCCCCACCTTAGTACTCGCTAGCGCACAGGCCTATACTTATCATGTACTAAGGTGCTAACCAGTTGCTCCTTAAACCTTAATAACGCATAACTCTTACTTACCATGTACTATAGATAAGGAGCAAAACTCCATCATTGACTTGTATACATTGTAACCGCTAGAATTACTAAACAAGCAGCACTCCAATGACCCCCCACGACGCAATCACGTGCGTCTTGTGGCGTCACGTCGAGGGCACCCGCACCTTAGTACCGAATAACGTACAATCCTTCTTTATCAGTAGTCCGGAGTCGCACCTTGCTACTGAATAGTGTGTAATCCTTCTTTCTATGTAATAAAATATTACTACTTAAATGCCTCCCCACTGCTATGTATGTAGTAACGGTTTACTACTTGATAACGTACAACCCTTCCGTATTATGTTGCCCTTTCTATACTACTCATGTTAAGTCCTCTATGTACAATCTTAGGAATAATGGTTCTTTAGAATTCTTTACAAAAGAAGGTGGTTCTATATGGAACCCTTACGTCAAAAACGGTTATTTGGTGAGAACAAAGTGAGAAATAATTGGAACAGCTTCTGTAAGGGTTCCATACAGAGCCATACAAAGTTCCACCAGAGCCATGGCTGAATTTCTCCAGTTCAACATTTCACATGCAATTCCAGGAATTTCTACAGATCAACATTCCACATGCAATTCCAGGAATTTCTCCAGATCAGCATTTCATTTGCTATTCCAGGAGTTCCTCCAGATGAACATTTCACATGCAATTCCAAGAGTTTGTCCAGATCAACATTTCACATGCAATTGCAGGAATTTCTCCAGATCAACATTTCACATGCAATTCCAGGAGTTTCTCCAGATCAACATTTCACATGTGATTCCAGGAGTTTCTACAGATGAACATTTCACATGCGATTCCAGGAGTTTCTCCAGATCAACATTTCACATGCAATTTTAAGAGTTTCTCCAGATCAG
>JAVFBX010213860.1:0-11770 GCA_034783855.1 Mopalia kennerleyi
GGGGGGGGCGGCCGCCCACGTCGTCGCGAAAGGCCATGCCCCTACGGCCCTCTTCTCACCGAGACGGGCCTCCTGACCCACCTCAAGGTCACAGATGAGCTCGTTGCTCTTAGGCCCCAGAGCAACGCCTGGCCCCCTGACTGCCGAGACCAGGCGTGTTCGATCATAGGCAAGTTCACCCAGGGCTCCAAGAGCGACGGCAAGCGGATGACGCGGGGCCTGATCACCAACCGGGGCGAGTTGGACTGCCTGTAAGACGACTGCCGCAAAAGCGGCTCCCCAGTGGGCGCGCCCGAGCGGTGGCCTCTGGGCTCGGTCTTGACCTACTACGACGGGGTCCAACCCCAATACACTCACCTGCGAGCCAGCATGCTAGCCTACGCACACATCAATCTCTTTACAATGCTCCGCCCGTTCGGGTGGCAGCGGACAGCCTCTATATCTCCCGTCCGGCTCGTCCAGGCCTTCGTCGCTCACCGGCCTTGCGCCTGCGCGGACGACCTGAATCTCGAGTGCCTGACCGGAGAGCTCGCGATGCCCCCGGCCCAGTGGAAATAGTAGGGCGAGACGTTCTTCGCGCCCCAGGACCACGCTGCGTATGAAGTGAAGGCCGACCACTGCGGACTAGTCACCTGTTCCCCGACAGCATGGCGCATAGCCACTCGGACCCGCGAGCAATCGAGTTCTTTCTCTCCCGCGGCCCCCTGCTGTTCACGCCCACCCACTGCCTCACAAAGGAGCTGAGAGCCCGAGGCGTGAAGGCCCATACATACCACTTGCTCTTCCGCTGGAGCGGCCAAAATGCCTGGTCCTCTGAAGTTATGGGCTTAAGAAGTTAACAAGTTTGTCCCCCGTGTCGTCGTCTGGGACGAAGCGTGCACCGTCTCGCGCCCCATCCTCGAGACCTTTCTCGAGTGGCTGGACTCCAGGGGCGTTCAAGTAATCTGCTGCGGTGACCAGGGCCAGCCCATACCAATTGCGGGCGAGGCCCCACACGACTGGCTGGGCGAGGCTGCCGGCTATAACGAGATCACTGTCGACCGCCGCGCGAAGGAGGAGGACCTCAGGGCCCAGAAATGGACGATGCGGCTCCAGCCGAAGAGGGTCCAGTGCAGGGAGATGCGGCGTGCCATCCCCAAGTGTGAAGGCTGAGATGACTTCTTGTCCGCGTAGAAGCCCTCTGACCTCATGTTCATCAAGCGGAAGGTGCCACGCGATCGCGTCCAGCAGTTTCTCTTCGAGCTCCACCGGCAAGCCTTCCCTAGGGAGCCGGTACCCCTAATATATCGGTCGCAGGACACCCGGAAGCAGAATGTAATGGTGACCGTCTCCTGCCCATTGGTGGACGACGGCAGACCGGATCGGCTGAAGCTCGTGCCCAACGACGTCGTCGAGGTCAGCGTGGAGACCGCCTAGGAGGTCGTGGAAAGTAAGTGGTTAGACTTCGCACGCGGCTACGCGATGATTGTCCACTCGAGCCAAGGCTTGACGGTCGAGGACCCCCACATCTCGTGGAGCAGCCCCTGTTACCTCGCCGTGAGCCGTGTTGATTATCTCAGGCATCCCGCCTCTGCTGTCCACCGCCAGACCTTCACGGCCCTGCCGGCCCGCCTGAAGACGCCGCGCATGTGCAGAGAAACATCGCCCGCAAGCTGGCCGACTGGCGGATTGACGTCCTCGCCCGGCGGGAAAAACTGGGTGGCCAGTGCACCGCCTGCAACTGTGCGCTGCTATGGTGCTGGCAGCTCAAGGACACCCGCCAGTTCTGCGTTGACCGCCTGGACAACGACCATGGCCACACCACGGACAACGTCCACCTGACCTTCCTGGAGTTGCTCTCTATGACCGATGTGTGGACTAGTAGTCGTTCATCTAATCGATGATGGTTTCGCTGGAACCGGTTTCGCTGGACTCCAGTGCGCGCGGCAGCAGGTCCTTGTTGCGCACCAGGATCGGCCGAAGCGCACCCCCTTCCACGTACCGCTTCTCGTTCTACGCTAACTCCTTTATCTCTGATGTAGTTGTCCGCATCATCATACGGCTGACGGTCGAAGGGCGTGTCGACGCTCTTAGCGCCATCGCCGGCAGCACTAGCGATGTGGGCTGGACCTTCCATCCATCTTCCGCGTGGACGAGGACGTCGTTCGTATTCTTGTTGGGCAGGTAGGCCGTCAGGTTCTCGGGGTGGTTCTGGTGAGTAGACGAACATCGCGGTCTTTGGCACCACTGTTTGCGCGGCAGCTAACGTCGGCTGCGTCAGGGACTCGTAGAGGATCGCCTTGATGCGTTCAGCCTTGGCGTGGTCGAGACCGTCCTCGCCGAACACGTTGACGATGACCTGCTTCTGGTTGTCAACCTGGTTTGCATCGCCCTGTATCGCGACTCGCCATCCTGTGCGACAGTGTTGACGGCGCTTCGGTCTTCGGGCGCTCCCTGCTGGACCTGCTGAGCTGGCGCATCATGCCCACATTTCCTAGTTCTGACCTTCGAGAGTACCTATCTGAACCTCTTGACGGCGGTTAATGTGTTCGTAGAGGACTAATGTCCCCGCGTCTCCGTTTTTTACATTCGGGGCGATCTTACAGGCAGTCCAGACGTGGCGCTGCAGGCTGTTGACTCTTCCACAGAAGCGGCACTTCTTCTTTCCGCGGTCTGGGCCCTCGAGGACGGCTTCGGAGAGATCCTCTTGTTCCAGGATCGGTGCGCACGGCGCCTTGCGTGCGAGGTGGCGACGCCGGTCGAACGATGATTGGAGACTTTACCGCAGCGCGGGCAGGACCTGTCGGCCATGCTCGGAATTATGTTCGGGGGACGGCTCGGAGCTTAGGGACGAGCCTCGAGAGCGGGCCCAGTGGTCTGTGAACCGGTTTCCGAGACCGTGTTGCGAGAGGAGGGAGTGGGCATTTAAGAAGAGGGCTGATAGCAAAAAAATCTGGCCGGGAGTGGACATAGTGGCCTATGGACACGTAGATGCCATCCCGACCGGAGCTGTTGACGCAGAGCTCCTCATTATCCGAGAACACCATCAGGGGGTAGTTCTGTGTCTGGAGGAACTACAAGGAACTACAAGAATGCCCTACCCGGTACACGTTGAGGGACCATACAGGATCAGTAGTGCGGTGGCGCCCACCCTCTAGCTCACCAGGCTGGTGAAACACCGAACACCAACACCGGAAGAGAGCTTATTCTCGGCGCTACCGACAGTGCAACCGATTTGGCCTTCATGGCTGCCTTTGGTTTATTGCCTATGAGTCTGGTCCCATCATTCAAAGCCACGATGACAGCGGGCAGCAGAGAAACCCAGTCGGCCAGACGGGAGCCGCATCTCTTGAGCGTACTGATGTCCAAGGAGTCGCTGAGATAGGGTACGGTTGAAACGCTCCACAATGCCCTGATTCAAATGGACGTCAACGCGGCCGTGTCGGAGTTTGTCGTCGCGCTTAGTTAGAAGCTGGCTCACCGCACCCATGAACTCTTTTGTGGCCAGCGGCTGGGCCTCTTTATAGCACGTCGACGACGGTAAGAGCGAATTTATAGGTGCTTTTGCCGACCTTATCATCGAACTTCGACCTTGGGATTTGTCGTGGTGCGGGCAAGTAGATCTGGCAGATAGTCTACTTCTTGCGCCAGTCTCTCGCAGCCGCCTCGGGGACCTTCGCTGCTTTATAGCCGCGACACCCTTCCAGTAGCCTTTTGGGCTGTAGTATGTCTTTGCTACCTTCGCTGCTTGCCTGCTGTCCATCGTAGGCTGCTATGTATTTAAGACCGGGACGAGCCATTAACGGGCAAAAAAGCTAGCGCAATGGCTACGTTTCATGCTAGTTTGTAGACAAAACACTCAGTTGCTGCCATATCCAGTGCAGGGAAGACCTGTGCGTACTCTCGAATCGCGACGTCGACATCCCGGAAATTTCACACAGCATGGCCTTGGCGGCGGAGCTCATCGGTGATCCAGTCAAGGCGCTCAGTCCGTTTACGAGACCATTTTACCTGCGCCGCTTGGAGCTGCTCGAATGCTTTATCATGGCGTTTTCGCTTCTCAATGATGAAAAGAGAAATTTCGACCCTGAGAAAGCCAGAGCGTTTGCAAGAGCACCACCCACAAGCATTGCTATAGAGGCCATCACTTCTTCATGATATCAGCTGGTATGACCCCATGTGTAATTAGGGCGTCCTTTGACACTAAAACCAACGTGAGGTCAGCAACGGCCATACCCACGTCTCGGGGGAAGAAGAAGAATTTGGGATAAGCGTCTCCAAATACCATTTTGCCAAAGCGAGTGTAACTTAGGGCAAACACGGTGACAACCGCGCCATGGTACAGCGTGTAGACGAGCATCTTTCCACTGGTAGAAATGATTGCGGAGAACTTTGTATGCCATGTATTCAGGATTATCAATTGGGGGGATGGCATTGGTTCCATTTTTTTTGGCCGCCTTTCTGGCGTCCCTTGCTTCCCTTGTGACCCCCAGGGCTTAAGATAGAACAACACCGCCCACGCTAAACCCAACACTCCTATAATCCAACGTATCCAGTTGATGGCTTTCCGTATTCGTGTTTCTTCTGGCAGCTCCGATTTTGGCGAACCTGTCTGCTGTTCTGGCAGCTCCAATCTTGGAGGATCCTGCGAAATAGCCGGTCCCATTAGCTTTAGCTTGGCTTCTTGAAGGTCTGCCTTCAGTCTGTCCTGTTTCGCCTGCCTGGCGGCAGCTCCAGCCCGCCCAGGGGCGACCCGTTTGCATTATTTTTCGTTCGTCTCTCTCTGCATCTCTGGCTCCGCTGTCCGTTCCATTATCCTCGTTGGTTGAATCGTTCATGTTATGAGGACATGACTGTTTAAATTGGCAGTACGGAGCAGTGGTTAGCGCCGCGGCAAGCGGTGCTAAGTACATTACGAACCTGTGATACACCCCACGCATAGCACTGTTAAATGCGTGCTCTACAAACGGATCAGCCTCGAGCTCTGCGACGAGCTTTTGATGGGTTTCAACGGGGATGGGGGACAGCTTGCTGACCACCCCCGTATACAGCTGCAAAGCTGCCTGCCCATGAGTTTTCGTCATAGCCACGCCCTAACGTGCTTCGTAACGTGAATATATATTTAGTTTGTTGACCTCGCCATCTGTAAGCGTGTCCACCTTGTCTGCTGTCAGAGGGTTTCAAGATAGTTTCCAGTCTGGCATCTCGCGGCAAGTGTGGCGAGCCTCTAGCAACGCATTGAGGCATGCTTTTGTTCATCTGACGACTCCGGCATGTCATGCACAGGCTGTTCGCCGCCAGATGCATCATTCATCTCATCAAGCAACTGGTCGATGCCGTCGTACATGTTTCTCACCTATATCCTCCAAGACCCAGAGTCTAATATGGCGTATCAAGACGGGCACGGATTCTGTGATGGTCCTGTTGTTTAAAAAATCGATGCTAAGCTATATGTTAAGCATCCCAGCATGTGCTAAGCAACATCCTAAGAGGAAGAAGCTCCACCACATATCATTGCTGATCAATTTTCAACAGGCGCTTAATGTGCTTGGTCTAAGCCAGCAGCTGGCGCACCCTCCGTCGCTCTACCCGATAAGGAATCACGTCGTTTTCCCCGAGGCAATCTTCGAAAGAGTCTCGGTCCTCAGGGTCCGACCGGATCCAGGGGCGATGCTGTTAAGTCTGTTCAAGCAAATCCAAGGCGAACACGGTTTTTTCTCAGCCTGTCTGTCCGTAGATGATTGCTGAGTGGGGCGTCTGGGGCAGGAGGTTTGCTATTTGTGAACTACTACAGCGCTTCGACGTATCGGCCATCGGAGGTGTTGAGCTGAGCGATCATGGTAATGTAAATGTTCAAAGCCCCGCCTTTTGCGCCACGTTAGTGAGCTGCAGTGTAATACCTTCGCTGGTGTTCACGACTCGTCTTCCGCTACCGTGAAGCTGGTGATCATTCGACGTTCGTAGGTCGGGCCACAAGGCATACTTGGTGGTCAGGAACTCCCCGAGTGATACGACCGCCAGTGCTAGGTCTTTGGCCATCATGCCTACTTCAGGATAGCTCTTGTTTCCCGTGGGGAAGAACTTCTTCGCCTCGTCTCACTGCTGGTAGGGGCGCCTGCCTTGAGAATATAACTGATTGGGCACGCCTCGATCTTAAGGATTTTGGGGTTGTAGAAGGCCTCGGTATGCCACTAGAACGCAGCGCCTGGGTCCTCAAAGAGCATCAGGACCCCCTTCACGCTGCGGCCTGGCACGTTCATGTTAATGTTCCACACGGAGTCCTTGTTTTTGCTGATCATACGGATGTGTATGATGCGGTCATAGAGTGGCTCTGCATACTGGCCTTGGATAACGCGGGCCAGGTCTGGGTGTTTCACTCTCTCAAACAAGACAGATGTTGTCGATACGATAGCTGGTTGTCTCTAGGTCCACCGCCTCGCCGCTGGCCTGAATGTGAGCTCGTACTCGAGGCGCTCACCGAGTGCGATAGGATAGAACAGCGTATGCCTCTCCAGTAGCTCGAAATCGAGCGAAATATAATATCGGTTTCCGTAGGCTTCGCGATAGCACTGTCTTCCACTTTGCCGGCGTTACCATCTCCTGCGCCTATCTACAGCTTGGTAACGTTCTTATCATCGATCGTTGATAGACAAGATCTCGTTGCCTGTTACTTTTATCGTCGTCTTTTTGACGATGGCGCGGCCCAGGCCTTGAACCACAGTCCTGTTAGCGTCAGCCGGGTTCAACGTTGTTCCCGGGACGAGGACATTGTGATGACAGAGATTCGGAAACTGAACGAGGAGATGTTGGTTCTGGTCGATACTGCTAGGGTTGTTCTTCATCACGACGTTCTGCTTCTGGCCTGTAACACCTCGGTGAGGGTTGAGCCGACGTCCGTAATTCTCAGCTGCCATTGAGTGGCTGTATTATAGGGCTAAAGCATGTTCAATAGAAGTGTCTACCATGGCTGACATTGACAATCCTGCATTTTACGACGAGGATGACGTGGGCGCCGACGATGATAGAAACGACGATGTCATCTGGCCAGATGCGGCTAGCTTTGCAGACTCAACCATTGACGGCTCTGCGAGCTGGATAGTTTCGTTGCGGCAAGAAATGTTGCAAGTAGCCGTGGATGACTACTACAGGGCCATGGCCGAGCAGTAAGGGATGACCCCATCCGTTGGACGCGATACCTCGAAATTCCTACTCGTTGCTCGCGGGAAATTGCGTCTAAAGGCATATCCCGACGTCAGCCTGATCAAAGCCACGGGCGAGCCCTTAAAATTGACAACGATCGCCGTCAGGCTCGGCGGCGGGATTATTGTCCGAGACAACCTGGGCTTTGCGGAATGGACAATAGGGACGGGACGCCCACTATCCCGGCTGAAGCGGTCAGTATCTTTCAGACCGCTAACAACGAGCTCGGTACGGCGGCTTCTGTATTAGACAGCGTTGCGCTTCAGGGTGTAGGACAGATTGCGAAGACGGCGTCGGATACGGTTGAGAAAATGGAGACCTCACTCACGAAGCTGACATTGAAAATGTTCTGAGCAAGATGTACGGCCCACCACTTAACCTCCAGAAGACCAGGGGTCTTGACAAGACGATGCAGACGATACGAAGCGAACACACGCGTAATATGGCCAAGCTATCCTAACTGGATTCCTGCATCGATCAGGAGAAGTGAAAGTTGGCTGAAGCATCTGACGAATTCAGCAGGATACGTTTCGCAGGAGGCTTGCGCAACCTAGAAGATGAACGAGCGTTGGGTCTAGAAGGTGGCCGCAAGTACAAGAGTGGTTTGCAGCAATGGGCGGGGCCTCGGCCTCATTCACCCCACCGTTCTCACCCAACGTCAGCCGGCTTTTGGCGAAGACGATTTCGTTGTTGTAGCCTTCCACTTGACCTATGCGGAGAAGAATGTCGATCGGTGCCATGTACAGCCCAATCTCAAACACGAAGTCATACTGGGAGCCCGCGTAGCTCAGCACGTCTTGATAACGCTTGATCGCTGAAGGGAGTCTACAGGCGATGATATGGTGTCTTCTACGTCCACGAGAAACTGTTTTTGGGCAGAAAACGCGGTGCCTTCCCCAATCACACGTGTCCTTGGCGGGACTGAGCCCCCAAGATCGCCCAGACATAGGTTCGAATGCTGTCGTTTAGCCTCTCAACGACGGTATGTGTAAAGCCCTGCGTCTTGTCTGTGATAAAGGTGGTCCAGTCAGAATTTTGACCCTACCGGATGAAGTCAACGTGGTATTTACCGGGACTTCTCTTGAGAGACATGTGGGATTCGTCGTAATATCCTGCGTTGGGACCCCTGCCCGTCTCGTGGTAACCCTGGCTGGTCCAGTATGAATAGGCCTTCCCGAACCCCTTATCCCTATTCCGCTGCCAGTCGGTATTAGGAGCTGTTACTTGCTTCCCATTCTTTGTCTTGGGGGAGTGGGGTCTGGAGATCCGCCAGGTTCCGGCGGATCTGGTAGTAGACATGAAAGCGATATAGACCGCGGATTTGGGGATCCATGACGGAGAGATGTTCCTTTTCTGACACACCGCAGTCCGCGGTGGCACACCAAACAGCGAAATTCAGTTGGTTCTGCCAGAACTGCATAGGTTTGCCGTACCACGCCTGTATCAATTGATTACTAGACACATTCGACTGTGGGTAACCTGGACTGTGGGCTCTGTCAGGTCACTGGTTATGAAATCGCTTTGGGGTCCTCCGATTGCTGCATATTCGTGTCTTTGTTGGAGGTAAACGCCGTAATCTCCATTGTGCTAAGGTATATGTGACGCTGACGAATTTTCTAAACGGCGAGGTTGTTGCGCTCAGGCGGTTGATTGAAAACGAGAAAAGTGTTCGAGATCGCCCTCTGTGACCTTACCTACAGCCCACTTTACGTGTTCAGGATGAGCGCGGGGATATTGTTATCCCCGATGGCTACTACAATGTTTGTGACCTGGATACATATCTATTCAAGCCTCATGGAGCCTCTGTAACGTTGCATTCACCGAGCGGGCGCCTTAAGATCACCACCACTACCAAGACGGTTAGACACACCCTGTGGCTGGGGTCGACGTTAGGATTCGTTCCTAATAGCGGTGCTGGATTAACCAACTGTAGCGGTCTATGGGCTCTGATAGATGAGCGGTTAGATGCGCCTGTGGCATCGCAGCGATTGGCTGAATATCCCAACAAATAGGTGATCCACCGCGAACTCTGTTCACATGAGCTAGCTGAGCACCTACAATAACCTACAGAACGTTGCTCCGAGCACGATGCTGCGTCCCGTGCCAGTAGAGAACGAGCGGTGTAACGGCGGCCGGACAGTCTCCATTCCTACCGTACAGTATAAACGGCTGGCACCAGGCGCCATCCACACAATGACTATCAAAGTATTAGACCAACTTCGTCAGGGGGCTAACGTAAATACCAACTACATGAGCTTGGTGTTACAGTTGCGAGCGATCTAACAACATGGTTAATGCTGGAGGGCCTGGGACAATCGGTGTCAAACCCTGTTCAAATACTGGTCTTGTAGACCTAGGAGACACTGAGGGGTTTTGAGAGGCTGACAGAAACATGCTGTATGCCTTCCACCTCTCCGATGGAGTATACAAGCAAGTTGAAATATCTGCGCCCCAGCAGAGCGCTCCTTTAAAATTGGCGACTTGAAAGATGTCACTGTGGGCCGAAATTACAATTGTAATCGAAACTGAATACAAGAAATACGACCAAAAAAAGGAGCGGATCAGACCGAAGACGAAAGCGGCGAGTGAGCAACAAAATAAATGTTGATCTAGCAGGGGAGAGAAGAAGCTTTTCTGATGTTGCAACGCAACGCTCAGACCTCCCCCACCCCCCCGACAATTAGCTGTTTTTGTCGGCTGTCATTTATTTATCTACAAGTAAGTAATGATAGGCCACTGCGGCTGATATAGCTGCTATGATGTATGGCATTCTACCTAGGACGTGAAGGTATTTAAAGCCTAGAGGTAGGAAATCTGGACAAACAATGATTACTCTTTGTGAATATGGGTGATGCATTGCTCAAATATCTTAGGTTGATTACCCACCTATCTACATGTACAGAATCTATTTATATTAATCTGGAAATCAATGAGAGACGAAAAAGGGACAGTAACAAGAATCAATATGGTCTATAATATATAGAATAATGAGGTTCATCTACAGCATTTTTTTTACTTATGTGTTCAGCTTATCAGTTAACCTACAACTAAAGTCATACGGTCATTAACTGTACTAGTTGTGGGTATATCCTGGTAGCTAACACTGTGGCTGTGTAAACATTAAGGCAGGTTGTGTAAGCTTGCTGACCTATATAGGCCAGTAGTCTATATATGCTAGTATTGCCCAACATGCGTGCTATTGATTGGTAAAAATAAAGGGAAACAGGCCGTTTTCTGTTTTACAATCCGCTTTAGGTATGGTTTTTAGTTATGGGTAACAATAACCATGTCATTGTCTAGGCTGTTAGCGTAAATCTGGTTGGTCTCTAATGCAAGAGAGAAACTGGGGGCGACAGAACGAGCCTTTTGCTATTCTTGTTTTGCAGCCCACCACCTGCGGCATATATTTATCCTGGGGCCCTCCTAGGGGGTGGGGGACGCCATGAATAAATTTGAACAATGATGCCCCCCCCCCCCCTGCTGCTAATGATGAATATCACTCTCGTCTGCTCACCTGCACTTAAAAATAATGGTTCTTTGAGGGTTCATTAGAAAAGAGGATGTTTTTTAATGGAACCAGGATGGTTCTGAATGATTCTTGGATTTCACAAACTATGCAGATATGGAAATTCTACTGTGATGGTTCCATACAGAATAAAAAAAGATTGCACGAGAGCCATAAATGTCGAACCTTAAAGATTCCGTTAGAGCCATGTTTTTCTCGGAGAGTAATCACATCAAATGTGATGCCCTATAATGAGCAACGGGCACCTTTTTGAGAGACACAGGAAACATCTTCCAGCAATAATGAGCAGAGACAAAGACTGAAGAATACCTAGTGCTTATGGAAGCTCGATCCCATTCAAAACATGTACAATCTCAGCTAAACTATCTGTTCTTGTAAAATTCCTACAAACCCAGTTTAGCTGCTTAATAGTTCGTACTATCCATAAGTACTTAACCTGTCGTATCGTTTATAAATAGACTTAATTCAAAATCTTTTTCCGCTCTCTTTATATTTAGGAGATAGTGCTCGGTGCTGAACTTTTCACTGTGAACACGGAGAGATCCGATGTCGTGGACTTTACCATACCATTCATGGAAAACTCATTTTCAATTCTGACCTCCAACCCAGAGAGACAGACAAGCATATTTCAGTTTCTGAAGTCCTTTTCCACAAAGGTGTGGGTGCTCGTTCTCCTATTTGGTATATCAACAACTATCACACTCATCATCATGACTGGCTTAAAAGAACACAAACGTAATACTGATAACCAGATGCCTTCAGCGATGGATATCGTTGTTGATGTCATTGCTGCATTTCTAGAACAAGGTAGGTTGATACAACACCAGGTAATCGAGGATTACCTTGATATAATGTGCTCGACACCAAAATGAAACTATAAATTTGCTTTTAATTTGTTAAGTGTTTTATTTTGGTATTTTCCGAAGTGAAAATCATCCAATACAGGAAAGAACTATGTTTCGCTCTTAAAGAAGACAAGAGATCCATAAATGGATCTTGACGCCCACACTGTTAAGATATTTTGAAGGGAAGGGTCAAAGAGGGGACAGATTCATGAATTGATTT
>JAVFBX010213882.1:0-11770 GCA_034783855.1 Mopalia kennerleyi
TTGTCTCCGTCGTCATATAAGTGAAATACCCTTGAGTACGACGTTAAACACCAATCAAACAAACAAACAAACAAAGCCTTGGATAGTATCCACCAGAAAGCATAGGGACCATGCATGGATTCACTGGATCGGTGGGGCAGCTGGATGGGTTTTGATGTTAAACCCACTATGGGAGTACTGGAGAACCGACAAGCCACGCTCTGATTCCCCGGTCAACGGAAAAGCCGGGGCAGTTGGGTCGTGAACTGTTGCTGGGTATAGGGTCAGGCAAAACATGTCGCCCCCATATGCAACCACACTCGATTGAGAGGGTCAGCACGGATGTCGGCCTTTCAATAGGGACTCTGACGGAGGGGTGATCAACGCTGTCGTTGCCCAATGCTGGAACGCCCACTGGGACGTGCGGATGATTAGAAGCCGCCTCTCGCGCGAGATCCGACAATGTGTGTCTCGGGTATGACGCGCCCGTCGATGACAACAGCCCCGTTTCGTTTCAATCAGTGGTGAACTCATCTTGAGCGCTATAACAAATCGTATATTTTTTTACGGAGATAAATGGGGACAGTCGTCTTCCATGCGTTGCAGGGTCTTTGGTGCTGACGATGCTGACGGTGGTGACGTTGACGATGCTGACGGTGGTGGTGTTGCTGTTGATGCTGACAAAGCAGTGGGGCTAGTGCTGTCTGGACGGATCAAGGGTGGATCAACGCGATAGATCCATGGTGGCGTTTGGCGCTGGTGGGATTCCATGTAGTCGATTGTGAAAAGTAACTAGGTTCGAACGTCGTAACATCGCTTCCATCTCCTGATTGAGCGTGTATAACGTATTGTGCTGGGCCGTGGGATGAACTGGTTGCGGAGCGTTGCAACGCTTCCAATAACCGAGGCTCCACTAAAGCTTTCTTTTTCACCGACGTCATCTTGTTGCTGGGTTGTGGGTGGGTCGTGATGATTTAATTTTTTCCGGCGACTATTGAACTTACCAGGCCTTTGAGAGGTGCAGCCAGAACATTGAGTAAAAACCCGCCTTGTTCTGTATGCTTGCAGTCGAGCCTTCTGACGTAGAGACGGAGGATCGTTCCCATTAAAACTGTCTTTGACACACTCACACAGGCACGTCCGAACACGGTTGTCGCTACCACGGATCGTGGCGCCAGAGACGCCAGGCGTGGCTGTGGTCAACGCACGTAACACCGGTAAATGTGTATTCACTTGCGCTGATATGTTGTCTATCCAGCCACCCTATGGGGTTGTCGAAGGCTGAGACTGGTGGGCTTACGTTGGGTTTTATACTTTTAATGCGCATGCAAACGTATGCCTGTGCCTGTGCCTGTGCGTAAACGGGTGTCGTTCCCGCGTAACGTCTTCAAAGCTCTCACGCATAAAAGACGTATGGCCACATCTGCTTGGTGATTTGGTTGATTTAGAAACGTCTCTGTGGTTTCTAAACACCATTAAATATTGTGTATTTCAACTGACCGTGCGGTGGTCCTTTACTTTGTGATGCAAATTTTGTACTTTCCGGTGGTGACTTCCTTTTGTACACAGGGCGGTCACACGATCGTCGATCATCTACGACCACGACCGTCTTGACGATTGAGTCAAACATCTTAAGATCAGGCAAACCATTGTGAAATTCTACCTAGGGAATCGTTTCGTATAGCGGTTGCCATTCCTCGTAACACCACACGATGTAATCCAGGGTTAGGTATTCAATCGGGCAGTTTGTCGAATCAAAGCTCGGGGTCTTTGTTATTGATTACGTTATGCGGATCAATGCGGGGTAATACTGCGGGGTAATATGATGTTCTGCGGTGTTTCGATGCCGGCGACGGGTGTCTTTCAGCGCAATACGGCGTACCGACGACGTAGACTAGCATTTCGACGGCGTCGATGGGCGTTACGATGGTTTCTATGGACGTGATGCGGACTTTGTGGGCTTTTCAGCGGCGTCGATGGGTGCTTCGATAGATTTGTCCTACTGCGGAAGGCTAGGTAGGTAAACAATCTTGTTATTGGGCATTAAAACAGCCCATATCCTTTAATTGCCCCATTGGTTGATCTGTAGCCAAACAAGAACGATGTTTTTTGATTGCGATATTTGTGAACGCCGTTTTTCTAGAAATTAAGATAGGATGCTTCATAAATTGATCAAGCATCCGGAAGAAAGCAAAGAAGAATATTATGATGGCGATGTTGATGTTGATGAAAAAGAAAAATAAGACTCTCATTGAGAAGGACGGCCCATCGGGGTCTTTTGCTTCGAACGAGAGCAGCGTTGACGACAGCAGAGGTAGTAACCAAGATGACGACGAACCATCCGCTGATGTCAGGAATGAAAGTTTTGCAAATTGTCCAAGCAGCAGGCGATGAATTGAACAATGCTTCCATGCAAAAAGCTTACGAAAACATCTTACCAGATACTCGTTAACCCGCGACTCATGAATCCGGCTGAACAATAATTGGCTCGATTTGAAACTGGATCCTATACACCCAGAAGTCATGACCATCGGATGAAGCCTTTAAAAACTTTGTACGGATGAAAAAGGATCTGTTTAATCGAGTTTTACCTTCGGAATCCCCTTCCGAAAACGAAAACCAGTAAACCTCAGCTACTCCGACAATTCAATGAGATTAAATCTGACAAACTGATATAAGCGAGCAATGTGTCTTTTCCCACGTAATTCCATCAATAAAATAACAATTAATTTTGTGTTCGTGCTTTTTGTATTATTACCCAGATAACGCCCGTCGACGGGGTTGTAACACCCGTCAACGCCGTGATCATTATCCTCGCCTCTTTACACTATTGTTGCGCCGAAGAACGACATAAAACGTCACATAACTCCGCTTTACACCGCATGACGCTGCATAGCGCAACAGGTCACCGAATACACGTTGCATTCAATGGCGTCCACACCTTCCCCTGCCAACCCACTTCCCGTTACATCTTGTCAACTCTTGCGAAATCCCGCCGCGCGCAAAGCACCACAGGAAGACACCCACGCCACCCCATGACAGCAATACGTATACAACCCTTCCTTTTCCAGTAGTGCAGTGCTGCCCATCCGCTCTGCATTACATTAAAAGTAATAACCCTTTCTTATTAAATAATTGCTAAAGCAAATGCCTGAGTGCCCGAGATTCACCCACATTACTCCACAGCCTTTTCTTCCCGTTCCATTTGATGTAGTGCAGTGCCACTGTCAGTCATGTTGGTCATGTATAGCTAAGGGAGATAACTCCTGTCAACATTTTTGTGATTTCCACTTTCTGACTCCAGGTATCGCTTTTGCATAAAACATTTACGTAGTGGCACATTTTGTCAAGGTAAAAGTCATTGAATTACATGACTTGACATCCGTTTTGTTAATTTACGCTGCCCACACCACGTAACCGTCATACATAGAATTAATTCAACCAATCAACACTTTTTTAAATCGCTCTCTCAAGTCACCCATTGTCCTTCATAGTGTAAAATACTTACGTCCCATTTCTCTATTCAACGTCAACGCAACAATGCTATGCCTCGGCCTCAACCTGGGACATCAACACTTAAAGAATTCTTAGACAAGCTGATGAGAACTTCTTGATAACGCACAACCCTGTTTATTTGGTAGTAGGGTGTGGGCCACCAGCACCACAACACCGGGCTACCTAAATAGTAACGTACCCAAATTACCTCCTCTCTACTTTGTAGCACAAACCCCTCCCTAATATGTAATGAGGAATCCGCAGTCCACTGCTCTTTATAGACTACTTAAAAAAATTCCCCAAAATATGGATGTCTACCTTTCTATATACATTATACTAACATAGACAGGAGCCTTTTTTTGCCATTCCACCTCACATCTGTCGCCTCGCACCATATTTACTTCCTAAAGAACCACCCTTACTGATTAAGTAGTGCGGATCTGCACCACTATACTCAATACAGAACAACCCTTACTTAGTATGAATAGTGGTGCAGGCTACCAGCTTCACAGCACATCTACTCCACGGCACATCTATACGCAACAAACGACCCCTCACACCACTATAGTCGATAAAAAACAACCCTTCATTATTATGTAATGGCAAATAATACCTGACCTCACCTTTCAATACTACAGTGATCAGATGTATCACATACTTATTTTCAAACACACATACATTGGATCACACGCTCACTTGTATATTCAAATCTCCCGTCGTGGAGGGTTTGGAGTGAACTTCTGAGGGTGCCATCAGAAGCAAGTAGCCTATGTGTTTGTGATTTTATACAACGTCCTTTGATTGTCCTGTATGTGTCCTGTTCTGTCTTGCCTTTCTGTGTCGACAGTGGCGTAATGGGATGTCTCCTTTATTCATTGGGCTGGCGTACCGTCATGTGAGAAGTATGGCTTTAAATCCCCCAAAAACGAAGGAACCATCTTAGCAGCCGTCCGCCTTTTTTAAGCGTGGATCAAAAAGCTAACTGACTGACCAACCAAGTAATTACTGTTTGGATAATAAACTACTTTCATTTTCGCTACAAATGAGTGATAAACCTAGGTCACATTTACCGCGGTGGCCGTGGGGTCTAAACACCTACGGTCAATTAATAGCAATTATAGGACCCCCGAAGCACTCCTCCGGTCACATAACGTTGCAGTCACATATGTAAGGGTAGCCACTAGCCACACGGCGTATTTTAAATTTGTGAACACATAAAACCTGCGGCTGCCCGAGGGCGCACTTGGAATTCCTGTGACCGCCACAATTTTTGGGGGGTCCGCAAAAGTCAATTGTAATTCATAAGACCCTAGGACAACCGCACGTCCATCTTCGCGAGCCAAGGTTAAGACAGGGGTGTATTAACCTTGGCACATTACAAATCTCTATCGTGTTATCACAGTCGAATAAGGGTACAAAATCTTGTCCTATCTGGGTTTTTCCCCCTTAATCCACCGGCCAATGAAATAAACCGATACAACGACAGTAAAAATAACTATCAAAACAAATACATGTGACTGTTTTGCGATACAGCGTGGCTGGGGTCCCACGATTTTGGGTGTATGTTGACAATAGAAATCCAGCATTTGAGACTAGTCCAGAACACAAAAAGCCATGAAATATCGCATGGTATATCTATAGCAGTATATATAGAGAGATAGCATGTGTTCGCATGATGCCGCACGTCAGACGCAAGGTCTCCGTACCCCTGATATATAGTCGTGGAACCCTCTTTATTACATTGTCAGTCGAATGTAATTACAGTAAACTATAGTTTGTAACCATATGCATTATCTTATCCTTTTTCCATGGAAGTGTACCTATACTGCCTATTCCATCTGATTGAATTGTACAAGGGCCATGTATTCTCCGGTTGGATTCTGTGTATACAATGTAAGTCTCTGTTTTGGTTTATGAGTGTGACAAACTCGATAAACTCGTTTGGGTCGGCCCTTTAAACCTGTGTGTGTATTTTAACTAGAATTTACAATATATAGACATATGTGCATGTTCATGCGTCAGTTTATTTTTTCACTTGGTCAGATTATGTTTCAGCCAATTTAATGTGCTGATTAAAATCATTACAAACTAAATGACCCAAACCTTGGTTCAAATAAATATTAAAATAAACCTAACATCCCACCAGAAAAACATGGTGAGATAAATGGAACGAATTTGATTTATTCCTTGACCAATAGACGTTTGATCAGCATACCACGTGATGTAGTTTACAAAGATATTTTAAAATATTCCGAATTCGTTGTCATTAACCATAAGGTGTATACTGTGTATGCATTTTGAAAGGCGTTTGGATTAAGTTGCCCTCGTCCGGTGTCTATCATAATTGCTATATATCTCGTACCTTTTCTATGATAACACCGGGAAATACGACTTATAGGATGGAGAAAAATGCGAATGCTAATGCTTATAGTTTTGAGATGTCAAACCCAGAGGAAGGTCATACTGATATGGCTAACACTGGTACCGGTTCACCTGTTGATGGGAGTGAAATGGTTTTGACGGAGTACATTCTAGCTGAAGACCAGACTGAACAGGCATCGGACACAGAAGGAAAGTCAGGATTAGTGTACGGATTGACGGACGTTCCTCCGCCACACCTGTGTTTCTTGTTTGGTTTACAGGTATAAACATGTATAGACATAGCATATATATAAAAACTAACAGTATCGTACATGTATATACTTATATATTTATATAGTAGCAAAAACTTGCTTATACGATTGATCACAAATATCGATTGTTTTTTAGCGTTACTAATCACAAATATACCAGTAAGTGTATGGACTGTTTTTGATGATTAAGCAAGTTTCTAAGTTTCTATCATGTTGAACAGGAACGTAAACATACACACGTATGTGAATGGAAAAGAATTGAAGAATCATTTAGAGGTCATTCCCATTTAATTTCACAATTATTGTGATATACAGATTTAAAAACCTCGACAGAAGATAACCTGTGATAGGATAACTAATGATATTTGTTTTGGTGTCGGCATTTTGTGCAAAGCTTAAACCACAGCTTCAGATATAGAGAAAATGAACTGATAACGTATACAGTGTCAAGTGTGACACAAGTAAAGATATACTTCATGCATATTGTCGAGAATTCATAACACGTCTGGGGCTTTGTAGGTTAAACCACCAGAGTAAGTGTTGTCTAAATCAAGGACAATTTATTTATACAACTGATAAAAATCATAAAATCTTCTGCGGAACACACATGTGTAATGTTACCGTCTATGTAATAGATTATTTTTTATCAGGGTAAAATGTCAACACATGCAAAATAGTGAAACTGTAAAGTCATGCACTTGGATATATATTTGACCAGAAACAAGAAAATGTTAGGGTTATATCTGTGACGTAAACAACCTAATAAAGTACATCACGTTCCGGTCTTACTGCACTCCTTGCTTGATTTTGAGAAGACCAATTTTTCTAAGCCCTTTATGGTGCAGAATATAGGTCGGAACATAATGTGTGTTTATATTTATGAAAGCTTGGACACTCAGTATTACAAATATGTAAATTTTGATTTAATAATAACTGTGAAACTTATTGCCAATGTCAACAACAAAAATACTAAACACTTTTTGTGTTTAATTTTGCAGAATGTTTTTAATAAACATATAAATTACTTATTTAGTAGAATAGCTCTTCAATTAAAACAGGTGCCTTATGTTTTCAAACGACTTTAGTGGACTTTTTTGTCTGCCAAACCTAAGGAAATCGTATAAAAACAAATAAAAAAATCTTCCAGAATTTTTTTTTTTAAATATGCCGAACTTAAACAAAATGAGGCAATTGAAACGCTTAATTAAACTTTTTGTAATAAGAGTGTCGAATACATTTTTTTACTATCTACTTTTAATGTAAACCTGTAAATAAAAAGGATGACAAAATGTGATCAATTTTAGCCTAAGGGTTCAACAAGACGCTAAACAAACAAACCATTGTGATATATTTGCTGTTTGTGAAAAAGGTTTCTTTTGACGGACCTTTATGCCTAAGTGACATGTTCCGCGGCGGCCATCGTGTCTAAAATACCTATACGGCCATTAACAATTATATTGGCCGCCGCAGCATTCCCACGGTCACTTCAACATATATATATATAAGCTTGTAAATAGAAGGCACGAACGAACTATAAGCATACGTAGAAACATTTAGATGACACTTGTTGTCATAAAATCAAACACATGATTTCTATTACTGGACATGATGGCAATAGATGTGCGAACAGTTTGTTGTATAGTTATAGTGGTGTTTTCCACTTTCTCGAGAACTGATTTACACTATGGTGCTAACAGCCGTTTGATTTTCATATGATAACGACTGGTAACGTTATAGCTAAATAGCTAAACTGTTTTCAACTTCCTATGTTGTCGGAAATTGACCATCCTAACATCCTGCATCCACATCTTGAAAAAATACCAATTTTACTCCCGGAAGAGGCAAGAGAACGAAACTTCGCGCTCAAGTTTTATGTATCATAACAAAATAAGGGACAAGCCATTTCAACCACACGAGGGCGTAGTAAAGATGTGTATGATCAGTGTAAATTATAGTTGTACATATCTGATACAGGGATGCCGAATTGCGATCAGTGTAAAATAGGTGTATATATGTGGTACAGAGGTGACTGGTTGCGATCACTGGAAACTAGGTGTACACATGTGGTAGGCTACAGTAGCTTAGATTCGCAGCTCCATTCATTCGTAACTAGGTCACCTCTGTAGCACATATGTACACCTAGTTTCCACTGAACGCAACCCTTCGCCTTAACTTGATTCGCATCTCTAATTATTCGTATCTCCTCATTAGAGCTACGCAGATCGCTAATGATTTTTCGGTCGGGATTTGGGCACCTCTGCTCAAACAAGTTAACCGCTTCGCTCAGCAGGTCGGGGATCTCTTGATGTTGAGTAATCCGTCTAAATAATGCATCCTATTTATTATAGCTTAATGTGCCTGTTGTGGAGGCAGATATCCAAAGTCTATTTAAATAAACGGCTATGTAAATAGCCCATGATGCACCGCTAGACGTTCATAAATAGAACGACCATCAAGAGCGAGAAGCGAAATCTTTCCGAAGCCAGACTTTGACTTTGGATATCTTGCCTCCACAAGAGGCACATTGAGCTAATATTAAAAGGATGAATTATTTAGACAGATTACTTAATATCAAGAGATCCCCGACTTGCTGGGTGAAGCGGTTAACTTGTTTGAGCAGAGGTGCCCAAATCCCGATCGAAAAATCATTAGCGATCTGCGTAGCTCTAATAAGTAGGTACGAATAAATAGAGCTGCGAATCTAAGCTAAGGTTACAGAGGTGAAGGGTTGCGATCAATGGAAACAAGGTGTACATGTGGTACAGAGGTCACGGGTTGCGATCACTGGAAACTAGGTGTACATATGTGGTACAGAGAGATGACGGATTGCGATCAATGGAAACTAGGTGTACATATGTGGTACAAAGGGGGTGGTTTGCGATCACTCGAAACTAGGTGTTCATATGTGGTACAAAGGGGGCGGTTTGCGATCACTGGAAACTATGTGTACATATGTGGTACAAAGGGGGCGGTTGGCGATCAGGGAAAACTAGGTGTACATATGTGTTACAGAGAGGTGACGGATTGCGATCACTGGAAACTAGGTGTACATATGTTGTACAGAGGTGACGGGTCGCGATCGCTGGAAACTAGGTGTAGTACTGTACACATGTGGTACAGAGGGGGCTGTTTGCGATCAGTGGAAAGTATAGGTGTACATATGTGGAACAAAGGGGGCGGTTTGCGATCAGTGGAAACTAGGTGTACATATATGTGGTACAGAGGTGACGGATTGCGATCACTGGAAACTAGGTGTAGTACTGTACACATGTGGTACAGAGGGGGCGGTTTGCGATCAGTGGAAACTAGGGTTACATATTTAGCAAGAAGAGAACGGGATTCAGGGGGATTACTAGATATTCAATTACGATCATTACGGAAATTTGTAACAGCGGTAATTGTAAAGACATTGTAATTGTGATCCTCACATGGTTTTCCAATGATATATTTTTATACTACATATTGCAATTGCATCTATTGCAAGGCTGCTTATATCCAAACTATATGATTTTTATCCACCACGATTGGTGTCTGCTAATGTTATAATGATGGTCTATTAACTAATTGTTTGCGTTTTTGTTGCAGCAAGTTTTATTGAGCATCAGCTCAACTATATCTATTCCGATCGTTGTGAGCAAGAGTATCTGTGCTGACCATATGGACATTGTGACGGCAGAGATCATGGCCACATTTCTGTTTATGTGCGGAGTGTGTACTTTACTACAAGACCTCATCGGTGTGAGGTTAGTCGATTAATTCTTATTCAAGGAACTTCATTTGTACAGAAAATGACTCATTTGAAAGAGACACTTTCGAATGAACACTGTGGTAGAAGAATTACGATTTAGTAACAAATGTACAATCGTTATTAAACTCTATTCAAGATTTTCGGAAACATTGAATATGTCGGTGATTGCATTTAAGTATACACTGACAAGATTTTCGGACCAGAAAAACTTTCCCAGTATCCCTTCTGTACTTATTCTGCTCTTCTTTCGCAAGGGTTGAGGGCGGAGGGGTTGGGGTGGTGTATGCCCAACGATATTCGCAACATGCTTCGGCTCTGCTTGTTCGAATTTAATTAAAAAGAATTTACCAGCGCTTGTTCTATCGCTAACTGTTATGTGTGTAATGAAGTGATCCGATCTTTGCTTTGAACTTCTAATTTCCAGGTTGCAGAGTTAAGATGTACACACATCCTAAATCTATATGATGTCTAGTCGGAACGCGATGAAGCCGAAGTTTCACGTCGACATATAATTGTGGTCAGCTCCAGGTGTACAGTGAACCTGTACTCGTTACCCACAATGCGGCAGTAGTTTATGTATTAATAGGTTTCCAATATTACATAATTCAACCGTAAATTTCTTCATGTATCAGGTAGTATACCGGCATAACTTTTCCTCGACAGATTTACGAGTCTGTATGCATGTCTAAATATATCCATAAACTGCATTTCAATTAATCCCTATGTCTTGCAGGCTGCCAATTATACAAGGAGGTTGTCATAAATTCCTTCCGGCAATAGCAGCTTTAATGCAGTTAGAAAAATGGGCATGCCCCCCAAAAGGTAACGTAACACTTTTCTACAGCCCTTAAGCACCCTATTAATAAAACCAATGATGATTAACTTCTGTTTGAAATAATATTTAAACGTTGAGGGTGCCAAATTATTTCACATTTCTTATTTGGCGATCTTTATAGCGCAAGCCTTTTTGACTATTTGTGAATATTTAGGTAGAATGCATTACATGTGATTCTCTCTCTGTTTTGTTTTTGAAGATCAACTGGTTTCCATGTGGAATGGAACACTACAGGAAGCCTCAGATATGAACATTACTTTATATGGTGACCAAGAAGTGTGGCAATCCAGAATGAGAGAAGTAAGAGAAGATAACTTTAATTGTAACTCCTACCAACGCCAGGAAAAAAAAATCAACTAAACGTGTTTTAAGGTGTATTTTAAGTTTTGATTTGACTATCTTAATCGAAACCATGGTGTATTTCTACCATTTTGAAAATGTTCTATAGTCTCAGTTCGTCATTTGTTTGTGGAACTGTGTGGTTTTGAAATGTTGTTTTGTTTCCTTATAGATTCAGGGTGGTATCATGTTAGCGTCTGTGGTACAACTTGTTATAGGTTGTACGGGGATTCTCGGCTTCCTCTTACGATATATTGGACCTCTCACTGTGATTCCGTGCATCACTTTGGTTGGACTGTCATTGGTTAAAGTGGCGCTGAACTTCTGTGCAAGTCATATGGGCATTGCAGCGCTGTAAGTACAAGTATTAGTAGTAGTAAGAAGAATGAAGTTAACTCTACATCTATCCTGTATGCATTAACTTCAACTTAAACTTATCGTTATTTACACTCCGGTCACATATGTGCATATATTTGTACATAGGAGAAACAAGAACAAAGTTACATAAATTGCATGGTGAGTGACCATAAGTAACATACATGACCTCTACCAAATTATATAATTGTCGATATGTAAACTTTATCATCGTAGTAGCCTATACTTACAAAATTGTCATAAGTGTAAGCAGAAGTCCATTAACTAGAAGTGTGAAACGCCCATATGTGTAGCGCGTACGGCATTGTATCCAAAATCGGCCTATTCAACTACTTGTCAGCCCTCATGTGGCGGACTGGCGAACCA
>JAVFBX010213893.1:0-11769 GCA_034783855.1 Mopalia kennerleyi
TTAGTGAGTGACACACTTAATTCTTTGCCTATTTCGAACTACCAAGGCTACAGTTCGATCAAAGGTCCTGAGGAGGAGTCTGAAATTTGAATCGCAACAAGCAGACGATGGCTTAAACATAACAATATGTTTTACAACCCTCATCACGCATCTGGCTGTAAAACACAGTGTCTTAAGATTTCACGCAGAATCAATAACTCGCCTAACAAAGAGGATACCAGTGTAAACGTAATAAAATCCCGAGAAAACATATACTTATTCATCCAGAAAACAGAAAAAACTCAGTGTGTAAAAAATCCATTAAAAAATCATGTTTTTTTCAGAAAGGTGGGTGGCTGGGGGAAGCTTCCTGTTCCCGACAGAGATAAGGGGGAACACGAAACCGATCTGGTGGGGCGACATTTTCCGTCTCTGTTCCACTCACTTGCTTTCTATTTTGACTTGTGAAACGGTAGACGCTAGTTTCGAGAGACGTTGGTTTTTGTTTGTTTTACTAATCACCATGTTCATTGATTCTCTCTCCGCTTCAGAATCGACGATGTGTGCCGTTAAATAATCTAAATCACAGACTAATTAATCCATTACAAGGGATACTCTCTCGATACATAAACACATTAAACAAACGGCGCTTCAATAGTTCTATTATACTTAAATAGGACTTTACATTGACCATATAATGAAGTTAATTTGCCTATCTGTTTGTATTAAGTTTATCCAAATTGTAATCAGGTATCCGCCATTTAGCGTAGACTATCTATTTTTCCCAAGACTGACCCGTCTAAATATCTGGACCAAATATTGTCTTGCAGCCTGTCTGTCCTTGACTCCGGTATTTAATCTCAATAATCGTTCAGTATTTGTATTGTGTGGATTAAATCAATCCCCCAGAGCCAGGGAGATATCACTACAACGTGAGCGTGTGTTAAATATATAGACACCAGATGGGTATTAAAGAGAACCCACGAAACATGATAAAATAACCCTTTATGGCCTGGAAAATCATTTTAGTAAGTCTCTACTAAAAAACGTGTTATCATTGTTTTTCAGATTAATGGTTCCTTACTAGTCCGAGTAATTGTATACGGATGTCTCGGTTTGGGAGATCATTTTAACTATATTGAATGACTCAATTTCTAGAAAACTATGGTGATAAATTTAAATTATGCTTTAATAAATGATTAGTCTACACCATGTTACAGGCATTTGTTTAACAAGAAAATATCACATTTCAATGAGCACGGGCGCTTTTATTTGATTACATCGCAAAGCAAAAGTTTCGTTATTATATAATGCACATTTATACCGAGGTTTCTTTACCGATTTAGATAAGGGAGATATATTGTTGCTGGAATGCCTATAACGTTATGTAGATTTAAACAATTTCTTGAAATGTTTTTGACTAATGGAGATTGAGAGATGGAATCGAATACTTAAAATAGCTTCTATTTATTTCCAAACACAACGTTTAGCTGTGGGTTTTAACAACGTTTTCAAGCATAATAAAATGAAGTAAAACAATGCTAGTACCTACACCAAACAGCCGAAATCGATGAAAATATCAACCCATACAAGTCGTCTGTGTTTACAGTCATTAATAAAATACACTGAACGGAAATACAGTTTCTTACTACTTCCCTCATTCAGCCATTTTTCAAGAATTATATACAACATGTGGCTAGAAACTTACAGGCACTATATGTATCTACAAAGCTAAATTACATTTTATGATCTTTCTGTCGGTAAGTCCGACATCTTATTCTATTGAACGAAGTGGTAATTTGGGGAATTTTCCATTATGTCTCCCATTCAATGTTAAGTCAATGAAAATCTTAACATCCATCCAAACCGGCAATTAAACTATTGTTGTTACAATCCTGAAATACGGCGAATGCATACGCTAAACATTGAACCTAAACACATGATATACTTAAACTTATTAGGTTTGTTTTAAGTTTTCAGAATTGATTTGGGGTTTCACGAAGCACATTTATTTCACAACGTGTCTCCCTACTGGGTAAATACAACCATCATCGAGGTCACCACACAACGACAGACAAGAGCATCACAAAAAGCAAAACCAAGGTTTGTTTTGTTTTTTTCACAGAAAAACCTAAGTTTGTGTTTATGTGTTATATGTACTGTATATGTTTATATTTTACTTGTAACAATGTCAATTTAGTCACCGACGTTTGTTGGGCTATGTTACAAGAGGCGCTAACATTACAAACGGTACCAAACCCACACCAATACGTTTTGAGCACTGAGCACAAACTGGTATAAAACTTTTGTCCGCCCAACTTCATACACAATATATTATAGCCCAGTATTGTGTATTTAAATTATCTGTATAAGTATGGGTGTAAGGGGTTCAGAATTCATCTTGTTTCTATAAAATGATGGATCTCGAACAGAACTATACGGGAACAGAGTCTAGAATCAGGACGTATATTCCTTAATTAGACAAGAATACCATACGACTGTAAATTTATCATCGTAAAAAAGCTTCCTCTTCTATGGACTTCCATAAAAGATGGGGTTAGATGAGGAACCGAGTAGTGTTTATCGAATGGAAATGTTAATCGTCTCCATTAGTTATTATGAAGTTTGTCCATGGTACAAAACGAAAACAAATTTTTGAAGCAGATATCGACCCTGAAAGGTAAGAAGATGAATTTACTGACTTACCACCTGAGTTGAAACGAGAGACGGGAAGAATATCCAGTGTAGTCCATACATTACGTACACCTCAATAGATGTAGACTAGGGCTTTAGTGATCGACACCAAGGTTAACCTTTAAACACGACCTGGCACTGGTATAAGATTTGGGGGGAGGGGAGGGGAATATGGAGAGAGACAGAATAATAGTAGGATTGCAATCCTGGAATGTCGCCATGAAAATGGTGAATGACGTGGTAATATGTGGAAGTTTATTTTCGTACCAGATTGTTTTGACCCACTCATTTTTGCATGGTGGATAGCAGGCAAGGTCTGCGAAACAAATCACAACCTAGCACATACATTTCTCAATAGAACTTTGGCTCCTGATTGTGAATGTTTCTGAGTGGAAGATTACTGGCTCGCACTGTTTTGTTCCCCTCTTTTCTTGACTTGAAGAATGTCACGTTATATTAACCAGTGTACCCCTCGTCACACATCTGGAAGGTTGAATTCAACCTATATTGATTCAATTCGGTTACAACACTCGTTGTTTAATTGTTGTTGGGTTGAAATTGTGTTAATGTTGTCTAAATCGAGCAGACCCTTGGAGACACGTCTGTAATTTTCACCGAGAACTTGAGCTTGACATTAACTAAGGTGCCCTCGAATACAGAGCATTGTCCCCTTTGTGACCTCTAAATCTCACATTGAAGTGTGTTGCCATCACATTACTTTCAGTAACTAGTTTGTACTATAGCGAGGAATAGCACCAGAAGTGATAGTCTAATGGTTACATCCCTCGGTTGTGGTTCAGTGGCCAGTGTGTCGACTTAACCCGCAAGTAACCAACCTAATGTTGATAATGTTTTGTCATAATTTATATAAAAAGCGTTTCGCGAAACTATGTCCCAGTGCCTAAAGAACGGAAGAGACTTTTATGTCCTTACCATTAAAACTTTTAAACTAACCAACCCCGTTCCGGGCATATTTTAGATGACGTGTATCAATAAATATTACACGATTTTCTTTCCTCATATTCTCTCTCCATCAATCTCTCTGACATAATCTATATCATGCGTTAGTTTTAAAAACAAATTTTGTTTGCTTTTATTTATATAACATCTTTGTCCATTAATTAAAGTGAGGCATCAGACAATATTAATGATTGGGTCGTATCCATCCCGACAACAACGTCCATTAACAGACGTGTAAATCAGCCCGGGCCATTGAAGGTTTACTGTTATGATCGGATACTTAATAGCTTAGAATGAAGATGGGGCTGATATAATGCTTTATATATGTGGCTACCGTCAGGCTTTAATGGGTCCTTATTTATGATGTGAATGATAATATTTGTTATGCCCTACAGTGGAAAGAAGCACTGATGATCAGCGACACGTATTAAAATAATAACTGATCAGAGGTTTGATATCACTTGATGTTTCAACAAGAATGTCAATACATGTTTATTGCTAAAGGACATTTTTAGTTCTAATGTACTACTTCACTTCATATAAAATTCCAATATCTGTTGATGTATGTACCAACTTTCTATTCGGCAATTTAATACTGTTGTATTTCCAGATAACTTTCTATTCCTGATACCATTCTTACTTTATGGTTTTAACATTGTGTTTTCTGATCTGTTACATTAAAAAAAGATTTCATATGATAACCGTGATGGGATTCATCGCATTGTCCTCTAACACACACTAAAAAGAAAAAATGTACGCCAACAGCTCTTAAAAAGTGTAAACGTATAAAGACAGCGCATATTTTCAGGTTTACATCAGAATACTCCCACTAAGACATAAGTCTCATCGGTATTTAATTCTGTCTCGCACAGACTCTTCTGCTGTCCTGAAAAGATTATCCACAGTACTCGAATCGTAATCTCCGATACTGTCAGCGGATGACCAGAGATTTCGAGAGAACCATAAAGCCGTCAGAATAAGTCATCCGTTTAATCAAAGCCAACGATAATCATCTGCATTAACCCGTAATCCCTAACTGGCCTTGGTAACATCTATATACTTGACGTACGGTTGTGCCACCTCCTACGAGTTTATGTCGATCAATTTAACATAAGTTTCTAGATACCCCCATATCAACATTTATCTGAGAACCGTCTCTGAAACGTAGCTCTAAGCATCTGGACACAAAATCGTATTATTTCCTGAACAAAAATATTTTCAACTGTAACCGGAACGTTGCTTACGAAATAGTCACCATGTGCTGGCTACTATCCTAGTTTAATACTGTCCCTATTAACATACCGCGTTATTTGGTCAACTGAAACTGAATATCGGGTTTGTCCTCCAGGGGTTTCACTACTTTTCTCATGACAACACTCATACAAGATTTTGTTGAATCAAGGCCTTAAGGCGACAGCAAATGTTAAAGGTTTAAACGCTGTGCTAGTGAAACTGGTACCATAATAGTCTTTTGTATTAAGATAAAGACGACTTATATGTACACACTAATGGCAAACGAGACTCATTTGTGGGAAACACAGCCGTTTGTGAACAGTGCGCAATAAGAATACTGCGGGTGATTGATTGTTGCTTAAGGGTATGTCACTTATATGACGGCGGTGTATTCCAACAAGAATTGACACTTGAACAACCAAGATGTGAAGTGTTTTCATAACGTTGGAAAGTCAATTTTCCTCCAGTGATAAGTAAAGACAGTATTGCTATCCTTCAAACAAACTGGCCTCAGCAGTCCTGAAATATGGAATAGATTGCCTTCAAAACTATACATAGGCCTACTTTGCAAAATTTTAAGAAGTCCGTAAATTATTTTATAAAATGGATCAAATGATTCATTAGAATTAAACAGAAAGAAAACATTTCTGTCCCTGTGTCGACAAATGAAATCAGCAAGATTCAGCATAGTTTGAAAAAAAAGACTCTCATGATGGTCCAGAGGCGGGTATAGAAAAGGGTCACAAACTGCGATTGTGACATAACTCATAAGTACGACAGATCAGTTGTCAGTGAAATACATATTTTTCTGCTTCAAGTTACATCCATGTCAGACTTAGAAAAAGTGGGTTATTGGCGAAAACAGTAGCAAACAAAAAAGATGCGCAAATAAACACCACGCGCCTATTTAGAGCATTCAATCGTTTCCAATTGAATGGTCTGACGTTAGAGTGGGGTACACACATGAACATTCAGAACATCCTGTGGAAATACAATCAACTTTTGGCCGCCTGAAGTCGACTACTGCTTTGTTATCATTTAACTAGTATCACATATCATCTCGGAACCAGTAGTATACATCATCAATCTATCTACCGGTATCATCCCGCGGGAGGTTGAAAGGGAGCTTTATGTTGACCTGGTGCTCTCGGGCTCAGGGGCAACATAAAGCCGACACGAAGATTGTAATTTCCCTGCCTTGACACGTATGTCATCAAAACCGGTACCATCCCTCACTGATTTAAGTCCGGCAATAATCAAACCGTAGAAAATTATAGACCCATCTTCTGTTTTGTCATCATTAAGGAAAACGTATAGATATGTTTAATAGCCCGCAAGAAGATAATAGAGCATCGTGAAATCAATAACATGATTTCTTTTCCTCAACTTGGTTCTAGAGCCAGTCATTCCACCTTTTCAGCTGCATCCTCACCATAAAGCAAACTCATTAAAGAAAACAAACTTTATAGCATCCTTGATATTCTTGATTTGTCCAAAGAATTTGACACTGTTGATCACACTATTCTCTGTCTTAAGTAACATCATTATGGTTTGTGTATCCGTTCGTTTCGCGATAATCACAACAGATCACAATTAGTTTCTTATCTTGGTAATCTTTGTGCTCCGCTGTTGACTTTGGCGCCCCCCATGGCTTTATCCTTGGTCCTATCCTATTTTTTTTATCTATGTCGATGATAGTAGTACTTCCTGGTCCCCCTTTAAATTCTCTTTATTTGAAGATGACCAAACTAAGTGATGCAATGACAACTAATTCTGGCAATGACACTTGGTCAGACATTATGATAGGATCGATATAAATCTGCTTTTTGAAAATAAAATGTGGACCATAGCCACAAGACATGAAAAGTATTTACCCGTAGTACTTGTATATAGTCCGTTCAACCTTTACCGTCATGTCAAAGTCGCGCTCAAAAGACAAGGATTTTATAGTTGGCTTCACAAATTCCTGTAACCATTCCTGATTATGGTACATTCAAAGCGAAATAATGAGTTTAACATTGCCAGCCACTTCTTCGGCGATCTATACTGTAGTTATATTGTCTCTGTGGCATCATATTGGCCACTCCAATACATAGCAGAAAACGAAAAGGACAACTGACTGTTCAGATCATAGACAGGCTATTCGCCACGAATTGATGTTTACTGTATTTCGTATAATAAAACTATTAAATATATATCGAATATGAAATCATAGCCTTATTACCCAGCACCTGAAGTTAGATGAAACATCCAACGAATAGGGAAAAATTATTTTAAAAACAATATATGTTCATATTCAGTTACATTTCTTAACAGTTTATCTCGCTATGTTCTATATCGATTTGACTTATGTCCGCTGCCATGGTTCTTTGGTTGGAATGTCTGACTACTGATTCTTCTACGATGTACCCGCTCATATGTCCCCGGGCCGACCTTCTGTAGATAACGGTCTAACCTGGGGATTCGGTCTTTCGCGAAAGAGGTTTATATGAGGTTTTCCACCGTATATGAATAAGAAGTGGTCATTTGTTATCATATAAATGAAATAACATTGAGCACGAAGTTATACCCAAATCACACAACTAAACCGTTTCGCTAAGCCGACGTTAAACACCAATCAAACAAACAAACAATCAACACGAACCAATATAAGCTTACCGATAATCTGACTATCCAGCTAGCGAATAAAGGATATTTCATTCCTGTACATGTGATAACTTACCCGGTACTCAGAGTTACAGTGCCGCGGCCGTGGATTAGTGGTAGCGTATGTGCTTCCTAATCCAACTCCAATTTACCGTTCACGGGATCGAGTCCGTCTGTCGACATGAGGTATATGCGTGAGTCACACGAGGTGGCTCCGGCAATCGCAGTGGTGGTTTTTACGAGGTTTCCTCCCGGTTTTCCACCATAATGAGGCAAGGAACAGTATCAAATGAACAATCCGTCGTCATATAAGTGAAATACCCATGAGTACGACGTTAAACCCTAATCAAACAAACAAAACAAACAGAGTTACAGTGATATTTCTGGATTAATTGAAATGTATATAAAAGAAACAGCTTCGTAGTTTGTCTATTGTCACCACAATGTAACATTCTTTAAACTCTATATGTATCTTCGGGTTCATAGCACACAGTAATAACAACCAGAAGTGTAGAAATAAGCGCTAGTGAAGCAACTAACAGTAATTCACCGGTAATGTAGAGTAAACAACAAGTGCAGAACAAAAATCAGTAGAAGTTTTTTTCTATAATGTTATAAATAATAGTGGTACTCAATCGAGAGATGGTCCACTTCCATCGAATACAGTATCGACATGGACAAGACAAAATTGAGCGTGTAAAAACAGTTAATGACTACATTAATATGTAACGGATTAATACATCGTGCGATTATTTTCATCTTGATGAGATGGCATAGAATCTGATTGAGGTCAACTAGATGAAGATCTGAGGTAAATAGAAGACAAATTTAGCGAGCACTTCCCGGAGACGTGCAGACATCTGATTTATCAGTAATCAAAGATGATTACCTTCTGGCGCCGTTAGGCTGGGAGATGTCTAGTTGGAGATATATAGCTTGGTCAATAGTTCTAATCGAAATCGTAAGAAGGCAGAACTTACGTTCCTGAAATTACAGTTAATGTGGCACACGTTGTGCACTGTTACTTACTAACAGTAACTAGCGGTGGACAACGTGCGACTGAACGTGTAGAAATATTTTTGTTAATTTTTTATTCGTTTTGTGTTACCAGGCATTGTGATGGTCTTAGCAAGACCACCTGCTAACACAAAATCAGATTGACGAAAACGAACCGAAATGGCACAAAGTAATCTACAGTACTGTATCACCATATACACACGACTATAGGGAGCAAATTGAGAGTTGGGGTTTTATCTGGCGAATAAAAGGGCAGGTTTTCTGTATTCTTGTTTCACAATAAAAGTTTTTACAAACAAAAAGACTGACTAAATATATTACCCGATTTTTGATCGACTGTCCCTCTCGACAAATGTGTCTATTCTTATAGCGGGAACAGTTATTCCAACATGAGTGTCATACAGTGAATGCTAAGTTAGAAGCTAAAACAATTTGCTAAATGATTTACACAACATACTTATGCGTGAATAGCAAGATGACAGAATGGCAGTCTTCTATGGAATTTGGCGGAACTAACGATTCATTATTCGTGACTGATACAATTACTCAATGACCGTCATTTTGGAACGCACCCCATATCCCTTATCTCAATTGAAGAAGCTAAATTTCAATTGTGAAGAATTATCTCTGAATATCTTTCAAGCTATCTTGTTCACAACACATACAGGCTTCATAACTATGGATTGGCGACCACATATGGCTTAAATCGGGTTTAACGCCTACATGTGCTTCAGGGTTCCCATAAGACTACACCGGACAATGCAAAGTGATCACGTCGCCATAGCTCCGCACGCACTAGGGCAAAAGGAAGCTGCGAGCCACCTGAGCAACCACATGATGTTCCGAATTTCGTGGAATGCGATTCTAACTGAGCTGACCAAAGAATTTCTTTTCAAGTTGCAATATTAACCCAAAATACATGCGTGAGCATTTGTAGAGTATGCAATGCCGGTAGTTTAAATGTACAGAATAAGGTTTTAGTATCAAAATACCTCTATCATCTTAACAGGAAGAAGCTCATTTTTAACTTTGAATTTGATGTCTAAATTTGTGATTAGGTTTTTCATTCATAATATTCTTAAATCGACCGTCTGGACAACAACATTTCATAGTTCACTTCCAACTATAAATGTGGTTGTTTTACCTTACATCTTAACTTTGGGCAACCCGCTGTCTATTTAATACACTCAAGAAACGTTGATTAACGGCATGATACTAAGCCAAATAAAGTTCTACACACATATATACCATTGACATAAGCGCGATATCTCTATAGGCATTGAAGCGTTCACTTCCCACTGATTGATATAGAACCAAATCTGATCAATCTTACTCAAACCCAAGCTTTGTCTGGCAGACAGGATGTATTTGCCTGTGGCTGGCATTAGCCATCGATCTTACCCAAGCTCTAAGTATAGTGTGTATATTTGTTCGCGTTCAGTTAACATCTATGACTCCAATCTGATGTAAATACAGCTCATTTGGGCTTGGGACAAAATTTTATCCTGGAACTAACCTGGTTAGTGTAAGCTTGCCATCAAATATACTCGATTTCCCTCGTACTGGTAATCGACCAACTGTACCAATTTTACAGACTAGTTTCAAGTTTATTCTAGTATTTCGCAGATTGGATCCAGTTATATAAATGAATTAGTTTATATTGTGCGCCCCAGTGCACAGCCTGATAAGTCGCAGTGTTTTCTTTCAATTCGCTACTGAAGTGTTTGTTTATGTGTTATCCGCTAACCAATAATCCTGAATGTATGGGTAATTGTTTTGTTAGATCTATGATTGCCTCTACTCCAACGCAATTCAATGGCTGAAAAGAATAGAGATTTAAACCAAAAATATTTCAACCACAAAGAGGTACGAAGACCTGACCTTTCTGTGAGTACAGTTTAAAAAGGGTTTTTTGTTGTGTCTGTTAAAGTTGCTTGATTGCCCAAAGAAGACCTCATAAAAAGAAGAGAAAACTTACAGGATGGTTTGGATATGTCTACTAACAAATAAAAAATGCCCATGATTCTCAGTATTAATTTGTTTTCTATTTTCTGTAGCTACTCTCCAACAGTCCCCATAACCATTAGAATTAAGCCAACGCTACCATATATATTTCTGCTCCCAATCGTCTGCTATATAAACATTGGCCGTACCTTGATTTAAACATTTTCTTTTTTATCCTTTAACATTTGTGAGTTAGATCGACCCATACAACAACCACTTGACTTTCATTTTCACGTCAAATCAATACTTTCACAGCTGTATACCCTACTCGCTGTTGCTCGATTTAAAATATCTTCAAGAATTGGCGGGACATTCCTGGGTCTTTCCCAGTTGGCCCAGAACGTCTTTGAGTGGCAAGAGGCCATACGGATTGAATATATATTTTTTTTATTCAGAGCCAGGACTTATTTCTAGAGGTTTCGTACGGCGGAAGGTCGTATCTCTATTGACTTTATAGACAATTTATTAAGATACGTATTAATTAGCATCTATGTATGTTGTTGGACTTTTACTACACCCTTAGAAAATAAGTGTATACATAACATACCTTACACCTAATGGCATGTTGAATTCTCACCCGACTCGCACGTCATAACAGCTTCCGGCTTATTTTTGTTAAAAATGATTATCTGTTGCAACAAAGGCTGTATGAATGACAAGCCGTTTTATCACTTCTACCTTTATTCTACATATCTCGAATTAGTGTTCCTCTGCGTTGCTTGTGTACAATTCTTTTTCACATTTGTTAAAGAGATTATAATTTATGTAAAAAATATATGTGAAATCAAAATCTATTTTACATATGAACACACAGTTTCACTATATATTAAACTAAGAACAGATTTTGTCCGCACAGTTTAGGGACCGTATACTGCCGTACACCGACAGACTAAACGAGAGCATATGCTGTGCAAATTTAGCCTCGCGCCTATTTACATTCTAACAATGGTTGAAATACGAAACCATACGTTTTATAACATAATCAGTAAGACTTTATGGATTTTTAACTTCTGGTTTATTCATACGCAACGTTTCAGTTCAGATACTAGCACCGTTTTCAAGCTAATGTTAACCAAGGAACGTCGCCGATTAATGGCATTGATTTGCGCATAATCGTGGAATTGCCCTGTAATCTGTAAACTTACGCGATTAATCACGGACGTCTATGGCAAGCCGTTTTAGCACTTCTACCTTTATTCTACATATGTCGAATAAGTTTCGCTTTTATTTTACTTA
>JAVFBX010213904.1:0-11768 GCA_034783855.1 Mopalia kennerleyi
TTAGCAGACAACTTAGCAGCCAACTAAGCTTAGCAGCATTTTATGAATAACATTTAGTATCCAACTAGGCTTAGTTGACAGCTAATGCCCTAAATAGTTGTCAACTAGGCTTAGCAGTGTTTTATGAATATCGGCCCTGAATTCGAATTCATGTGAAGGTAAAAAAATTTTCATGCTCTACAATAATAAATATATATTTATAAGCCCTTCCCCTATCTCTTTCAGACGTATAACCGTCAATTTTACGATATTAATTCCACGTAGAGTGTGCTACTTAGTTTTTAATTCTATATTTAATTTTTGGGTAGTACATGGTAACAAGTGATCCCCATACTAGTAGATCTGTCAACCTAGTATAGCCTACTGTCACACAAGAATAGGCGGAGCCTAAGTCGACATTCAAGTGGAGATGTGAGCTTAGTGTAACCTACTGTCACACAAGGGTAGGTGGTTCATAAGTCGTCACTTAAGCAGAGCAGTCAGCCTTGTGTTGCCTACTGTCACACAATGGTACGCGGATCTTAAGTCGTCACTTAAGCAGAGCAGTCAGCCTTGTGTAGCCTACTGTCACACAAGTGTAGGCGGATCCTAAGACGTAACTTAAGCAGAGCAGTCAGCCTTGTGTAGCCTACTGTCACACAAGGGTAGGAGGATTCTAAGTCGTTGTCACTTATGTGGAGCTTTCAGCCTTGTGTAGCCTACTGTCACACAGTTTTAGGCGGATCCTAAGACGTCACTTAAGCAGAGCAGTCAGCCTTGTGTAGCGTAGGCCTACTATCACCCACGGGAAGGCGTGTCCTAAGTCATTGTAACTAATGTGGAGCTTTCAGCCCAGTGTACTGTTACACAAGGAGGGTAGGTGATAAGGGCGGGTAGTTCCTTGCAAAATTAAAACCCTAAGTGTATTCTTGGCCAGCACTAAGTCTACATGTACGTGCTAGTTCCCATACTGGCTCACAACATTGTCTTCGAAGTCGAGGGGACTACAATACTGATTGTCGGCTCCATTTCACTTAGGATCTACACGCATCTAATGCAAAACCACATGGACCTCACCGCATATATAAAAAGTTATGGAGAACAAAGGCCAATTCCAATACACCTTTGCCAATTCTCGAATCCTTCTTTTCTCAATACTCTCGCTCCTTTCTCTTCCATATACTCGACTCCTTATCATCCCAGTTTATAGTCACTCGTCATTCATGCCGATATCCAACGTGCCCTTTAAAGAAGAAATACCTACTGTCTCTTCTTCTACACGGCTACATTAATAATAAAGAAATGAATTAAAAAGGTATTTGTACAGTTGAGCCATATTTACGGAATCGACTTAATACCATATACTTGGGTTAAGGAGCAAATATACTTAAACCGTCTAATAGTTTGTAACCAATGTATCTGTGATGTAAGGACGGGTCATACCTGTATGCCATGCCATCTTGCTATAACCTGCAATTCGCCTAGCGTTATTGAACCCGATCAATACAATAGCACACCATTTTTAACAGTGGAACTGTTTTCTTTACTGAAAATGATTAGACAAATACGCAAATAAATACCAACGTAGACTAATAACGTATTGCATCGCCAAAAAACAAAGCATTCGGGGGTTTATAGCAAATTCTTTGGGAGTTGAACGACAGAACGTCATCGAAAGATTAACGGAAGAACTTTCTCCGTTCTCTTGTAAATTTTTATTAACATTTAAAACCAACTGTAGGCTGTACTATTTTTCACTATGTGTTATAATCAATGTGTCCTCTCAGGCAGGTGTGGGTCACATGAAGATAGAGTTGCGCTGGACATTATAAAACAATTACAAACAATTATAAAACGATCTCTTGGAACACCGGGGCAACCGAACGCTCCTTCCCAATTGCCTGCAGAAACTTCTGAAAAATACGTTAATACTGTTATCACCGGATAGAACACTCCATTCCAACTGCACGCAGAAGACTTTGGGCTTGCTTGTTTGATTGAGATTTTACGACGTACGCAAGGGTCACTTATATCACGACGGATTGTCCACACTGTCCATTGTCTAATTACAGTGAAACAACGGAAGGAAACCTCCTAAGAATCACCCCCGCGATTGCCGGAGCCACAGCGTGTGACTCACTCATATACATGAAGGTTCACAGGCGGACTCGATTCTGTAAACGGTAAATCAAAGGAGGATTAGTAAGCGCACACGCTAACCCACGGCCTTGAAGCTGCTGCAGAGCACTTTTGTAATGATATCACCGGGAAGATTGATTTGTGTGTTGACGCCACATTAAGCGATATTTCCGATATGTTGTGGTCTGAACATCGAAAGATAATTTCAATCAGTAGCACCCTTGTCAGCAAACATAAACAAGAAAAAAAAAACTAAAAAAGGACGTACATAAGTGTAAAATCGACTTGAAATATGTCATTATATTAAAGTTACACGTTTGACCTAAAACTGGTAAAATATTGTGTTTAAAGTGATAACCACAGTTATCCACAATCATTCATAATAAAAAAATATATGACAATCACCAATCTGCTCATGGAACCGGATGACAACATCGCCAGCAATGTTATCAATTCAATTCACTTACACCATATTTTTATATTTAAATATACCTTCATACGTTCCAGGGCGTCGAAACGGTTTGTGAAAGCAACTGTGTCTGGCTCTAGTGATTTAACAGTTGATGGTTTAGGTGAGAGTAGACCAACCTTCCTTGGACCAACCTGTTCAAACCAAAACGTTTGAACAGCATCCTTGTGGCCTTTGGACGGCGAACATCCAGGTTAGATGGCTTTGTGGTTTTTGTTTGTGTCTGTTTATTAGTTTTCGTCTGTGATTCATCTTTTAGTTGAAGTGGTTTTTTGTAACATTTTGCGCTGATGTAGCCATTGTAATTTGCGTTCAGGTTGACAACAGAGGGGCGTTCAGCACCAGTTTGCCACGTAAAGAGGGTCTGTGTCGCAACAGACACAGGCATTTTCTTCGTGGCATTGGCGTAAGACTGGGATGACCCGACTGAGGCAAGGCGCCGTGCGTCGATATAGCTAATATTTTTTTTCGGACTTAATAACTTGGATTCACTTTTCTTTAATAAAATAACTTCAGTTTTTGAAGGAGGCCATGTGGGCCTAATTACAGCTACAACATTTAATTGAGTCTGACCTCGTCCAATCGTCTGACACTGAAAGCCCATTGTTTATTGGGAATAAAGGTATCCATCCTGATTCTGTAAGGATCCACGTAGATGTGGTCTGGAACTATAGTTGAATCAAAAGTTATTGAGTATGTATTGAGTTGTATTACCCTGATATCCGGTCCAACTGTCAACCGGTTGACGCTAGTTTAAGTTACATTTTGATCACCGAGATCAGTGCAGATCTCATCGTTTGATAGATGAGAGAGATGTCCACCTCTGTCTTTGGTGATCTCCTTACTTCTGATCTAAGTCGTGTTACTGTTATAAGTAAATTGAAAATTGTTTGTAATTTAAGTAGATTTAAGTTTCACTCCCATGTCCCCCACCCCTCTGAGTTTTCTTTGCGTGGTATACACAGCTAGGAAACGAAATAATAATTCTATTCTATTCTGTTCCTACACAATTGACCCATGGGCCATCGCAATGATCTAATTATCCACAGCAGGATGGATTAGCCTTTTATATAGTTTTGTGTTTGTTCCGGTTGGATAATATATTAATTAAGTTGGAATCAATAATTGCATGGATCGCCGTGGCCAGACGATTGCTCAGATCAGACCAATCTGACCACCCATCTAGAGAATATTGATCCAAAGTGACGTGTTACAGCAACATGGCTATGTGACACCATTCTGCCAGCCAAATTGTCCCTCATTCACCAGGGTTGCGTTCGCGTGAGTCACTCGGGCTTCCCCGAGTCAGCCCAGGCGTCCCCTTATCCGTTCGCGCGTATTGCAGGTCAACTCAGGTGTGCCAATGCTTCGTTCACGCGTCTAGTGTCGTCACACTCGGGTCACCCCCCAGTTCCCCAGCTCCAGACCTGGGTAAGCCAGGGGAATCACGTGACCATCATGGACGACAACGCTTCAAAAAAGCAAACTGACAAGCTGTTCTTTTAATTTTAACCCCACTTGCGTGCCAATTAGGCCACAAACAGCTACTGTGCACTGAAATATAGTCATTATTTATTTTATAAACACACCCCATTCTGATACATTGTTAAATCGTCCATGTAAGACAGTAAAATAGCGGCACTGAAGATGTTCGATACGGGTTTTTTAAATTCATTGTCGTGAAGTTGGATATAAATATATTTATTTCTGTTTGCATATTTGTATGCCCGAAACACCTTTTATTTCTTTAGATTAATCGTTTGAATTGATCATGACTGTCACCCAATACTTGCAGAATCAAAAATCGCACCTTTAGCGAAAGATTTAACATTATGTTATGAGGTTTCGCTTTCGGTTTATACTTCCATTTTTTATTGACCTTTGAAAGCGTTCACGCGCTGGAAGAATCTCTCAGGGAAGTATGACGTCATGTCACCCTAGTCGGGCTTACCCGGGGAAGTCGCGCGAACGCAACCCTTGAAGAGCAAAGTGGTATACAGGTGATGGGTGAAGGTAAGGTTAAGACATGAGGGATTATTGTGAAAGTTTTTGAACAAATACAAATTGTTCACCACTCCCTCCAAATATAAATAAATAGTTTTAGCAAGTTTAAAAATGAGTTGAATGATTATCCAACAAAATAAATATTTAACTCAAACAAGCAGTATGATACACTTACAACGCTTAAACCTGTGAATAGGTAAATTACCTCATTGTACTTGTAACTACGACCTTTTAGAACAATGAATAAGGTTCCGGGATAAGAGCACAGTGCGATTGGCTGAATTAGTCCAAACGGATATCTGGACGTTGGAAAGGCGCTTCCGGTTGTTGTCGGAGTTAACGCGAGTTCGCGATATGCAGTGGCTCTAATTGACTCGTAAAAATTATCTATGGGTCTGATTTTATTAGTTCTGTGTCAGCCGTCGCTTATTTACTTGCTGGTAAAGTGAAGCGGACGAGGACTTAATGGTTATTTTAAGATTTTATTGGACCACAAAGAACTGAGCCAGACAAAAGATCGACTAAATAGTGTCTTCCTTTTTGACCTATCTAAAAGTACAATATCGCGAATCGGAATGACGCTGATTTGATTTCTAACATACTGAGGAATATTTTTGTACATAGCAAAATAAACTCATACGATTAACAAGTCTATTAGGCATTAAGACTTAACATACACAAAATAGATACTGAGGCCAACCTGGAACCTAGGGTACCCGGTCCATATGAAAAATAAACATTTAGCCCCTTAGGTTTGTACAAATGATCATATTTGTTTGTTACTGGGCGAGACAAACACAGGATGATTATGATTGTTGTGTTTTATAGTTATACAGATTTCCTTTGAAATTGTTTATAACGATGTCGTTCTCAACACAGGAGCCTTATATGCTTCTAAATTTAACTGCTTTATTGGCCTGGCACTTTCAGTATCCTTTTTTCTACGGAAGGCGCATGTATTTTTGGCAGTTTTGCCCAAGGAGCTTTGGCTTTCTCTGCGAAAGGTTATTACCACCACCATGACTTGGAGTCTTACGATATATGAAATGTCGGTGTGGATTATATTTACTATGTATAAAGCCTAACACACTGGAATAATGACTTCCCTCAATGGTTTTGCCAGAACAGTCATTTTTATCAAATATTTGTATTTTTCTGAATTTTTATTCGCATGAGCAATAATTAATATCTATATCGTTTGCGAGGGACAGACGCAATGAATCGCTTCATCGGATAGAACCCAACCCTGTTTAATTTTTTTCACATTTTGCTGAACTTCAAGGTGTGTGTGCTTTTTTTTCGACTCCCCTTGTTATGCAAGATATACATTGTCTTCATAGTAACGTCTTATATATCTGGGATAGACCGGGTCCAAGTACGTGTGGTTCCCACCGATCAAACTGACGTCAGTACAGATACGATCCACCGCGATTCGCCATGTTTCTTATTAAAAGTTTTAACATCTACCTCGATCAATATCAGAAGAATGGTTTCCAGTTAAATATTCTGTTTGTTTCAATAGAGACCCGACGTTATTATAAGAACGTGTGTGCGCATGTGTTCCTAGATTTTAACAAAATAACAATACAGCACTGTATTTGTATAACTAACATTTCTCCTGGAAATTATGGTATTGTACGGTACGACAAATTAAATCCATCCATCCATACACTTCAATGCGCATTTTCAAGGGGTCTTATTAGCCTCCAAACAGAACAAAGAGTGCCTTTCTCGACCGGCATCGGAAGAGAAACTGGAGCATGTTGAACATTTAGCAACCATGCACGATTGAAAAAAATGGAGTACTTCGGTTCGGATGTGTTTGATCTGAGGAAAATTTGCTGAATTAAGCGATTTATTGCAGATGTTTTCGTGTTAAATGTGCACGCTACGTCACAATTGCTGAAAATAGGCAGGTAACTAAGCATTGGTAAATTCAGAATTTAAATCCCTGTAAACTTGAAATATAGTATTATTTACATAAACGATAACGTTGTTCAATGCTAGGGCATTTACACATGGTTTAATCTTTACAATCGTCAATGATTTATTCCTTGACTCAGTACTATTTCAGCGATGCCATTTATTGGCAATTATAACACATCTAACACTTGGAATAGTTGGCTGTACTATAAAGTCTTTGACAACTCCCATCGCCTTCCCCAGCGTTCACTCTACGTTCTCACTCTGAAGTATTTGACAACTCCCATCGCCTTTCCCCAGCGCTCACTCTCCCTTCTGACTATAAAGTTTTTGACAACTCTCATCGCCTTCGGCCCCAGCGCTCACTCTTCCTTCTGACTGCAAAGTGTTTGACAACTCCCATCGCCTTCCCCAGCGTTCACTCTCCCTTCACATTGTAAATCAGTATTGCCGATTTTAAATGTTGCCCTTAAGGGTGTTTCACTTTCATGACTGTGAGGATCACTAACATAACTATACTATGGTGCTAACACACCGCCCCTAGCAAAATGGATGTTACTATCTTAGTACTCTTTGCCACATACAAGGTTTTTGTCTAATTTGATAAAATGCTCCGTAACTGATACTAAAGATAAAAAATAAAAAACACATAGGGTAAACATAGGGTCAACCGGAATATATTAAAAGCAAGTCTGACCTTGCGACATCTGCCAAGATGCCTTTAGCAGAGAATAAGTTACAGGAGGAGGCCGTTTGACAAGAAAATTTAAGGGTAGCACCACACATTTTGCATGCTGAACGATAGTTACAATTTCTTGAGCATTGTTCTAATGTTTTTGTTCCATGCTTCCGATAGTTTAAACTGAAGGCCTTAACTTATTTGCAAAGAAGGGAACTCAGCCGCAACCCATATAGCTTCCTTTATCTCACGTTCAACAATCCTCTGATCCGCTTGTGTCACTTCTATATAATCCGTCTATAGATTTGGATTACGAGTGGGATTATGTCTGCATCTTTTGAACATATAAGTCTTTTTTGCAGTTTCCTACACCAATGTTAAAGCTCGCCTCTGTTAAAAGCATTTATCATTCATATTCCTAAGTTGGAAAGTTACAAAAATATATCTCAACATGCTGATTGTATATAGCGACTTCTTTTATAGTAGCGATTAACGACTTAAAATTATACATGTGGAACATGGATGGCCGACCCACAATAAGTCAGTGGAGCTTGTCGATAAGGGAGACAAATCTGGTGCGTTAAGTTTGACATGGGTCGTGTCCCTTTTGGGCCGTGAATGATGAGCCATTGACATTGCCATGTCACATCGTTTCCACCAGAATAGCGATTTTAAGTATTTTTCGCCTTATGTCTAAAAGACGTAGACGTATTTTATTTAACAAAAAGTTTCATTAACGGAGAAGGTGTTTTTTTTTAATATCGGATTTGAAGCCAATGGTTCAGAAACAATAGGAGTTTTACTCGTATGCCAGTGCCTTCAACTGACAAACTAAAAAAAAACAACTAAAAGTAAAACTAGTATTGTTTCTGAGCCACTGGGGTATTCAAACAACTCAGTGAAGTTATTGGATATGTACCTACTGCTACAGACACCAAATCACCGTATATATGCCAACACTGCTATACAAAGTTAAACAAACTATCAAAACTGGAGTACGACATTGAACATAGGTTATCTACGCTGGTTGGATGTAACTGTAAACAGGTTGACTTACCTATATCCTTGATCATTTTATCCGCCAGATGGCGTAGCTGAATCTCTCGCTGTACATGAATTATCTGCCAAGGGTTGTAATGCAGAGTAGCTCGGATATAAAACCCTTGGCTAAAGAAGAAGCACAAAAAGCTATTTATTTTGAGACTGTTATCTCGCAAAATATTATTTCCATATACATTGAAGCTTATCCCAATGGTTTAAAAGTTTGAAACGAAAACACATAAATGGGGTTGCATAAGAACACGTACATTAAACAGGCCGTCAATACATTCGTCTTAAACCACACCAAATTTGTTTGTTATCTTGGAATTCGTCGTCGACTTTCGGCGGCTAATCACTTCGTGTGCGTAAAAAACCTAGCTTCATCGCAGTTACGTCGAGTGAGCAGCATCACAACAGCTGTGATGTCACTAGAAAACAAAATTGCCTGACGATGAATTTAAGATGTTATTTAAGAAAAACTCTCTTGAAATCAACACTCCCTTTAAGTCAACCGCAATGTTTAAAACCGTTTATCCTGTAACGTTAAGGTAATCCATTCGAACTGAATCTGTTTTTTTCCTAAACCATCTTCTCACCCCTATAGACTATACTAATCCCAGATTAAACTCAATCAGTTCTTCAGGAAAATTATGACACCTTGAACAAACACATGTGACGAGTATATCATGAATTAAAGGACAATTGACACCGTGCCAATTCATATCGGTCTTGTCAATGTAATGTGCTTTTTAAGAATGATAGTTTGTATAAATAATGAAGAGAAATTAATTAATTTTGTAAAAGAGATTTCAATCTTCCTGCAACCGATTACTGACATCAATTCCACAATTGATAGCTGTAGAGATTTTCAATGAACAGGGTTATCTGTGTTTCTTTAATGATAGTTCTGCCAGTTATCTACGTGCAAGTAATGGACCTACTCTGCTTTCAATCTAACTGGTCACAGATGCAGCCCTGGAGCAAGATACGGTTTGGGAAGCGCACGGTGTGGTCAATCGTTAACCATCCTTACGCCTCAGTCATCTAATTCGGTGGAGATAGCGACATTGTGGAATTTGACAAGCCAGATTGGCACATATTCAACAGGGTATGTGTTCGACCGTGCTCAGCGCAAAGCTCTTTATGACAGGAGATACTCATAAAGAAGCTTTCACCAATAACATACTCAGTGTTACTGACAAAACCATACCCAAAACCTTACCCGTGCATGAGAATGACTGCAACAATTTCATAACATGCTTAACACATAGTTGTATTAAACCTTGGCCTATTTGAAACGTTTATCGTGCTAATTGGGTCGAATAAACTGCCACATAATCTCTCAAAAGAATGGAACCACTACTCAAATAAGCTACACTACAGAATCTCTGTGCTCGTTAGATTACAGCAGACTTAAAGCGATAGGCTTACGAAGTTAACCCCCTTGTCAATTCAAAGAACAACATATCAGCTTTAAGATTCAGCTGGGTAAAACATTTTGTGATTTTGTCACGGTTATGAGCTGTTGAAATAGCAGGTCAATAACTTTAGTTTTCTACTTTGCTAGTATGTTTTGGCGAGAAGTGTGACGTGAGTTGGTCTTGTGGCTTCTCTCTAACAGGTGGTACAAAACACATCCTATGGGATTTCCCGGGCGATAAAGCTGGCTTCAGTGTTTTTTTAAATTAAATTCAAATACACCCGTCTCAATTAATGTACAATTTACAAACAGTATCGTGTATGTTTTAAGAAAATAATCAATAAAAATGATAACTGAACCGTTGTAAATGTTGACTTAAAAGTAGAACCAAAAATGTGGGACGTTTTAACTAGCTTGAATATCACTGCAAATTAAATATATATATATATTTTTTTAAATATGGTTTACAAAAAATTCAGTTCCTGGGATGAAATATCTTATATCAACTGGAAATGGCATTTTTTTGGCCGTAAATCTCATTTACGTCAAATCTACTATATGTTTGAAATCCGACATTTAATATTCCTAATTAAACAAATAATTTGGAATAGAAGTCATTCTCAGAGCTATTTATTTAGATATTTGTACGTTTCTGACCAGATAAATTAATACATTTTTGCAGTATGACCCATTTACGTGCTCACACCGATTGAAGTTGTTACGGCATCCATTGTTATGACTCGAATATAATCACATTCATGAATATATAGACAACAACATTTACACAGAATATAATTCAATGAGATGTCATTTTCATTTAATATATATTCATTTGAGGCACAGAAATTAATCAGGCTTCCACCTTTTTCTACAAATCACATTGATGGTACGACATTACTTCGTGAACTGAACAGTTTGAAACTGAATGTCGCCGATATACATAGTAAAATGGACTCCATGAATTCGACACAAAGAGCTGTACAAAAGAAATTAGATACACTTTACTCAAAATCGCAACAAAATGCCCAAACTGGAAGGCGTGTATCAACTAATAGTCCGGAGCATGTGTCGCCAGTTCTGGTTATTGATAATAAATCTCCTACAAAAGAAGCTTTGTCTGAAGAAGACGACATTGATGTTGTTGTTCCAGTTGTTTCTGCCACAAAGCCTACTGTAACGTCTAAACTTATATCCATCCCACAATATGTCGTCACTGTAATTAAAGATGTTAACACTGAGAATAAGCGCTCCTTCGCAAACGTGGCTGCGACTGTCACGGAGTAATGGAAGTTTCTCTCTAGTTTTCCGACAGAAAATTAAACCTCGAACAGCCCAACTAGCATTTTGCGATGTGTTCGATCATACCCTCCAGCTGAATTATTTTTGACACGACTTGACCCTGATACAACACCTGAATCTGTATGTAAGAAATAAATCTGGAATAGATTTTGTTTTGTTTGTTTGTCGTCGTACTTAAAGGTATTTCACTTATATGACGACGGATTGGACAATCCAATGTTCCTGGCCTTATTACGGTGGAAAACCGGGAAGAAACCTCGTAAAAACCACCTCCACGATTGCCGGAGCCACATCGTGTGACTCATTCATATACCTGAGGGTCGACAGACGGATTCGATCCTGTGAACGGTACATCGAAGTTGGCTTCAGTAAGCGCTCATCTGGAATAGAAGTGCAATGCAAGCAACTAGCTACACGATACGATACTTACTCCACGTTTTGGATTAGTGTCAATGAGCGTCACAGCAAAACACTTCTGGGGAGTGACTACTGGCCTGATAAAGTACTTGTAAGAAAATATTTCAGTCGAAATCGACAGGATAAGAGTGAAGCACATAACACCGGTAATAACAGACGCCAAAGATTACAATATGAGCATGACTACCGAGAATGTGTGCCGTGCTGTGACGTGAATTACCACTGGTTGAGTAATGATGAAGATGAATACTAACCTGTGTATTATTAATTCTCCTTAATTTAAATATCTAGTTCATGGCATTACGTCTATCAACATACAACTGCAGTTCATTAAAGACCTCTGTTAATGAAATAAAATCTATTTGTGATATATCTGATATCTGCATGCTACAGGAAAC
>JAVFBX010213915.1:0-11768 GCA_034783855.1 Mopalia kennerleyi
GATTCGTTCCATGCTCAGACGATGTCGCGCAGTTCTGGCTGCAAGGGGTGGTCACACAAGGTATTGACTTTGGGTCCACCTGTTGGACAGTTGTGTAGGCAGATGGGACTGTAAATTCGGAGACGGGTGTTCCATACACCAATGTGTCATGGAGCCGAATTTCATATATGTACATTGATGACATTGTGATTTCAATTCATTTGAACAACATATATGTCAACTCTGAAAATTCTCTTTTGCGTTTCTTTTTTTGAAGAGTGTATTAAACTTAAATTATTCAAATATCTCATTGGATCTTCTGGACGTTAGATTTATGAAACTTTTGTGTTCCATTCAGACTAAATTTGATTAACACTGTGATCCGAAGAAAAGTGAAACTGTAGAACGATATCGTTTCTTCATTCGTAACAAGGAATCAGAAACGCTTGATAAATAAGTTACTGCGTTAAGAATATTAGCTGCTACTTGTAATTTTAGAACTTTACAAGACTCTTTGATCCGAAATCGCATTGAATGTTGGATTGAAGATACCCATCTGAGAGGACGCCTTCTACGTGAGCCTGACTTACATCTAGGTAAGTGTGTTCACACCTGTAGAACCTCTGGGGTATCAAAAAAACAATGTAAAACTCTTGATAAACCGTCTAGTGTCCAGGTTGTATCAGTACATAAACAGAAATAATTCAAACCTACAAGCAAATATGTCAATAATGCAGTGAATACACTAGATTACAACTATTGGGCCGACCTTGTAAATTATGTGGTTCCCTGCACTTGCGAAAAGGAGAAGAGTGTCTTGCGTTTGGCAAGTTGAAAATCACTTCAGCTCGTTTTGTCCTATTAAACAACGATCAGTCAATCAAATATATGACACAGATGAAAGTGATCTTGATAATTTTTCAATAAAATCTGTTGAATTAACACCTGATGCTGCCTCAATAAATGCTGTCTCGGAAGAGTACTTTCCTAAGCAAATTTTTGCCAGCATGCTGGTTAATGGTAGATGTGTAAAATTCAACTCGTTTTGGTGCCACCTATTACATCTTACAGTTACTTTAACTTGGTTCTGTCAATCTATGATAGGACAACATGAGAGTCCTTGTAACGTCAAATTCAAAAATCATTAAAATGGTTGACGCTATAAAGCTGACTTTGTCGTTGTAGATGACAAGTGTTGTGTTCCCATTTTAGGTAGTGCTATACAGCAAATGAATTTGGTAAATGTGAACTATGACAATATCCTAGTTTTGAACATGAATTCAGTGAAGCCCTTTGTGCGTGAAAATTGTCATGAACCACTAACACTTAATAAAATGTCACGTGAATACAGTGATGTCTTCGAAGGTACAGGTACGGGCAAGTATCACATACAATTGGATTCCTCTGTTAATCCTGTGGTCCATCCTCCTCGAAAGTGCCAATAGCGGCCAAAGGTCAACTTCAGAACGAGCTCCAACAATTTGTAAACTTACAACATGACAGCCCCAGTAACCACACTCACTTCTTGGGTCTCCAGCCTGGTAGTGGTGAGTAAACCTGGTAAGCTGAGGATCTGTATTGATCCTAAGGATCTTAATAAAGCAATCCAAAGGAGCCATTATCCTATTCCTTCTATTGAGGATATTCTACCTGATTTGACAAAGGCCAAAGTCTTCTCTACTCTCGATGCCAAGAATGGTTTTTGGCATGTGGAACTTGATGAGGAAAGTTCGTTCTTAACAACCTTTAATACTCCTCATGGAAGATTCCGGTGGCTTAGAATGCCATTTGGAATTTCATCAGCTCCTGAAGTCTATCAGCTAAGACAGGAGCAAGCATTGGAAGGCTTGAAAGGTGTAAAATCTCTTCATGACGACATTTTGGTGTACGGTGAAGGTAACACTTTTGAGGAAGCTTCCAAGGATCATGATGAAAATTTACAAAATCTTATGGAAAGATGTAGACAAAGAAATCTGAAATTAAACAAGGACAAAGTAAAACTTAGACAGCCAGAAGTCGCCTTTATGGGGCATGTTGTAACAAATAAGGGACTTAAAGTCGATCCTGACAAAGTTAGAGCTGTGATGGACATGCCCAACCCAACAAATGTTGCGGGTGTCCAAAGAATTCTGGGTTTTGTCAATTACCTCAGTAAGTTTCTTCCCCAACTCAGTGATGTGTGTGAGCCTCTTAGAAAGCTAACTGTTAAAGAGACTCAGTGGCATTGGAATGATTCACATGACAAAGTTTTGCTTAATCTTAAATCTCTTGTAAGTAAAGCCCCTGTTCTTCAGTTTTATGATTCTAAAGCTGAATTAACTCTGCAGTGTGATGCTTCAGAAACCGGTCTCGGTGCGGCCCTTACTCAAAATGGCAAACCTGTTGCTTTTGCTAGCCGTACACTTACTGACCCGGAGACCCGTTATGCTCAAATAGAAAAAGAGCTACTGGCTGTGACATTTGGCCTTGAAAAGTTCCATCATTATACGTATGGACGCCATGTCAGTATACAGTCAGATCACAAGCCACTGGAAATTATTGTGAAAAAACCTCTTCACAAAGCACCAAAGAGACTGCAACGCATGCTATTAAGACTTCTAGTGTATGACATTACTCTTACTTACAAACCTGGAAAACAAATGTTTCTTGCAGACACTTTAAGTCGTGCACCTCTGTCAGATAAGCCTTCACAATTTGCCTCTAATTTAGAAACTGTGACTCAAATCAATGACATACCTGTGACTGCAGCTCGTCTCCAAGACATCAGGGATTATACTGCCTCTGATAATGATCTCCAGGTGCTAATCCAAGTAATTCAGAATGGCTGGTCTGAAAATAAGAAACTGCTCCCTCCATCATCTTTACCTTACTTTCATGTAAGAGATGAACTTACCATTAGTGATGGTATAGTGTTTAAGGGACTACAAGCCGTCGTGCCTGTAAAACTACGACGTGACATGCTTCAAAGAATCCATAGTTCTCATATTGGGATTGAAGGCTGTTGTCGTCGAGCCAAAGAATCTCTTTACTGGCCTGGAATGATGGCCGCTGTGAAGGACTTCATAGAGAAATGTGACGTGTGTAGGTCATATCAAAACAAACAGCCTAAAGAGACACTTAATCAACATGATTTCCCAAGTCGCCCATGGGAAAAAGTAGGCTGTGACGTGTTCACATTTGATGGAAATGACTACTTAATTACTGTTGACTATTTCTCTAATTTCTGGGAAATTGATTACCTCACAAATACTAAAAGTGCAACGGTAATTCATAAGTTAAAATCCCAGTTTGCTAGGTATGGTATACCTGATGTTTTCTTTTCAGACAATGCTTCTTATTTTAAGTCTGAAGAATTCTCCAAATTTGCCAAAGACTGGCAATTTAAGACAATGACATCATCCCCTGGTTTTCCTCAAAGTAATGGAAAAGCTGAACAGGCGGTAAAAACAGCTAAGTCACTCATGAAGAAAGCTAAGGTATCTAAGTCAGATCCATACTTAGCTATGCTTGATTTCCGCAATACTCCTACTCAAGGCGTAAATGCTAGTCCTGTACAAAGATTAATGAACAGGCGTACTAAGACTCTGTTACCAACTAACAATAAGTTACTGAAACCAAAAGTAGCTGATGTGTCGTCAAATGTGAAACGACAAAAGGAGAGGCAGGTTAAATATTTTAATCGTGGTGCCCGTGACCTTCCATCTCTGAACAAAGGAGATGTAGTGAGAATGCAACCATTTATTGGTCGTAATTCTGAATGGCAGAAAGCCCAAGTTACTGGTAGTGCTGGTAAACGGTCCGACAATGTGGTAACTGAAGATGATCGAACATTTTCAGTTACCACATTGTAGGACCGTTTACTAAACAAACCCCAAGCAAACAAACAAATTATAAAATTATTAATTGCATTGGTCTATAGCTGTATAACAACATAGCACATCCTGGCGTATTTATACAGTTGAAATTTGCCTGACGACGCCCCATTCTGTAAAATCACTACACAACATGGTTCGGATTATGACCAAGCGGCCTATACACAATGTCATGGAGGTAAGACGGCGACGGTTTTAAGCAGATGTTGTAAAGAACGAGAGTTCTGACCCCGATACTGTGAGCCATCTGCTGCATTGACCACGGTTTATTGTACTGAGTTACCAGTTATAGACGGAGTTATATCAGTTGTTCAGTTTGACTTACTTCTTAAATTAATACTAAACGCCAGTGCGAATAGATCTGAAGGGATTTAATCTTTATATTATTTTGTTTAAGAAACTAAAGCTTATTATTTTTATTCATAATTAAATAGTGTTTCTTAGTTCTACTCAAAATCGTGATTCAGATCTATTTATAATCATGTTTTTTACTCACCAAAAATTGAGATGAAGATTTAATCGTAATCATGTTTTTTACACCCACCAAAAACTGAGATTAAGATCTATATATTATCATGTGTCTCACTCCTTTTAAAACTCGATATTAACAACAGGAAGTGGTGTCGGTTTATATTTGTCATATATCAGAGTCTGTTATAACTGTTTGAAAAGAAATATGTGTAAGAAACTCGATATCAAAACATATGATTTCATCAATATCCGATCATCTTATTATTTTAACAACTAACCTGTGTTAAATCCCGTCAAAGAACCTGCCATCATGTGGCCGACTTGTTCTGTGCATATCAGATGCTCCACTAAAATAGGCCTGTTGTCTTTGAAAGCTCTGGCCACTTTCTCACTGAAATCCAACTTGTCCAGGTCTTTAGATTTAGAATCCTGCCCCTCGTCTAGCCCCGCCATGTTTGTTTTTAGCTTGACCGGTACAAACCAATATGCAAGCCACTTTCCTCCATATAGGTCTCAATACATCCTCATATCCCTGGGCTCGGTTGCTTGAAGCGCTATTAAATTTAATCCGCTATTAGATGACGTCACGCCACATTGAAGGTCTATCTCTAATCCGGTGTTAGCGGTTTAATCTGGTGTTAGCGGCTAATAGTCTTTCGAGCAACTGGCCCCAGGGGCCGGTTGCTCAAAGCTCCGTTAGCCTAACAGCCCGTTAGATGACGTTGTGTCACAAAGAAATGGACGGCACATCATAATAGAAATTGATTGTTACGCAACGTCCTCTAACTGACCGTTAACTTAACTGAGCTTTGAACAACCGGCCCCAGAACAATAGGCCTGAAAAGCAAGTGTGAGTGTTCATTTGGGTTCAAGCCGACCATCCGATATGCTTTGCCAGTAAGCCTTCTGTGTGTTGCATATTAGGCCAATACACAATTAAACAGGCTAATATTTGCAATTGACGGGGCGCTTACGTCTTGCACAACGCTTTCACTAATCTCCCAACACCGTATCGACAATTTGAATATGCTCAAGTAAAACTAAATTATAGGTTCAAATTCAACTGTTTGTAATTAGAATTTTCCATAAGTTTTTTCACCAACATATACATGTAATTAGAATACCGATAAGTCCAATGGGTCCAGCAAGGCACAAGTTGAAATGGAGAAAATGGTAAAATCAGGATAGCCATTTGGTCTTTTGGAATCAAAGATTGCCATTTTGAATCAGCCTTACTATCAAATTTGAAGTTATTTTAAGTAAATATTCATGTTTATTTATAAAAAAAAGAAATAGTGTTTTATCAAAATATATTGAAACTTGTTATTTTGAAATTTGTTTTGCAAGTTGGGGGCCTTATAAGTCTTGTAATTTGAATCTTGTAATTTTTGCTGCGCATTAAAGAACCAAAATAGGATAATTATCCAAGGAAAATTGAGTGTTCTGCATCAAGTCGTTTACTACCACTGTTGAAAATGTCCTCTTTTTTTTACCTCGACCAGAAATAAAACACCACTAGGAAAATTAGGGGAAACCATGCACATATTATTATTCATTGAACAAAAGCGCATTTAACACCATATTTAATTATTTTATTTATTTCAGGGATGACCAGTGGGAACAAGTCCCATTTACTGACAACTCAGTTTGTAAGCTTAGAGATGCATATATGTTTTTATGTTGTGTATCCCTAAAGGGATGTCACTGAATAGTTCTTCTTGATCATTAACATGTATCCAACCACCATAGGTGTCTGAATCACAGGGTGACTCTGAGTCATTTTGTCTTCTCTTTTCTTCAGTCCTGCAGATCATGTATTTGACACAAGTATGGTGGAAGCAGTTCCATCAGCAGATCAACACTTGATGGACCATTCAGATTTACATGTGCTTGACTTTGGTAAGTTATGTCAATTACAAAGCAATCTTCATGAAGAATGATTTAGTGTCGTTAAACATTAATGCTCATACATAAGCATACTTGTAATTGGTAGAGGAGCATAAGTTAAATTATGATAAGCCCTCTCGTTAAAGACAGTACAGTGTATATTCTAAGCTGAATCATGTCTTCTTTACTTAGCATCAGAAGTGCATCATTTGTCAAAAGTAGCTAAACATTTCGCATATTATGGTTGTGATGCTTTGTCTACTTACGCCCGTGGCCATGCCTTAGTGGTTAGCGAGCGCGCTTTCTAACGCCTACTTCGATTTACCTTTCACAGGATCGAGTCCGTCTGTCGATCCTCAGGTATATGAGTGAGTCACAAGATGTGACTCCGGCAATCGCGGGGGTGGCTTTTACAAGGTTTCCTCCCAGTTTTCCACTATACTAGGGCAAGGAGCAGTGTGAAGTGGACAATGCGTCGTCATATAAGTGAAATACCCTTGAGTACGACATTAAACCCCAATCAAACAAACAAACTTTGTCTACTTACAGTTAGAGTAAATCGCTGTCATTTGAGTGGATGCACGTGAGCATGGCATCAAACACCAATATGACTTTATTTACTATGATAAGTAGAAAATCTAACAAAGCTTTAGACCTCTCTATCATTGTGAAAAATATCATCTTTTTGATGACTTAATGTTTTTATGAGATAATTTATGACAATTTATATATCCATTGCAGTGACAGATTTTGCGAGCATAATTATTGCTTTAATTGAGGTGTTGATCATCAATTCATTCAATCTCTCTTCATCTTCTTTGTAGCCTCATACCATAGATATTTATTTTTGTATTTTTGTTTGACAGATCTGAAATATCTCATATTAATTAATGCACATTTTCTGATTCAATTTGACAAAACTCGCAAACTATGCTGTTTGAGTACAGTAGTTAAATCGGTCACATCAAATACCTGGAGACATTTCCATTGTTTGTTTGTTTTTTATAGGATTTCTCATTGTTGATTTACAATGTTAATTTCCCTCTAAAAGCTTAACTGTTTTTCCCAGGGCCCTGAACATAAAGGCTCTATTGTCTTCTGAACGTACTTTATTGACAGAAATGTTGACCTGGTTGCATATTTTATACATCCGCGAAATATCTGGTTTTCTTCTCCTTGTAAATGGATATTTCCTGCTGTCGATATAACACTTCTGACTCATAAATTCTATTATTAAAACCCAAGTTATTAGGCTTCAATTTTTTATTTCAATTTTTATTAAGCATGTTATCTTGTGTAATGCAACATCAATCATGCTGCACATTTTTTTTATTAAATTATTTTAACCATAAATACATAAATCAAACTCTAATGGCAGAGTGTGTACTAACTAACAACTTTACACATCCGTCTGCATTGTTCAGTAACCTCAGTACTAATACAGTTAAACATGTTGAGTGTGTTCAGAGTTACATAAACTTCCTCTCCAGGAGAAAAGGATGCAATAGGCAGAACACGTGTACCCAGTTGCAGTGTTTACTTCCTACAATTCAAGCCCGCTCTCTCCACCCCCCCCTCCCCTTCCCCCATGCATTTCAATTGACAAATTAAAGTCATGTTAAGCCTTTAAGTTCATAAAAGCTGCTTAGTTCTCATTTCACTTGCAATCTACAAACTTTTCTCTTTAACTTTATTTAGTTCAATATTTGTTGAATGACAACCCCCTCCCTTCCTAAATTCATTTAAGGAAATAAACACTTAAATAGTCCAGTTTTGAAGTTTAATTTCATAGTTAGTGAGTGTATTTCACTACCTTCAAGTGTGCTTTCCAACATTATGTCAAAGCTTCACATCCTGGTATTGCTAGTGTTAATTATTGTTGGAAATCACCAGCGTTATATAAGTGAAATAAACTTAAGCACTGTATAAAACATTAATCCATCAATCCATCAATCTATCAAGAAGCTTTGTATTCTTCACGTTATGATAAGTGAGTTAACCATTTAAACCGTTAAAATAAGTCAGTTAATCATTAAAACAGTTATGGTGTTATGATAAGTCATTTAACCATTTAAACCATTTAGATAAGTCAGTTAACCATTTAAACAGTTATGATAAGCCAGTTAATCATTAAAACAGTTATGGTGTTATGATAAGTCAGTTAACCATTTAAACACTTATGATAAGTCAGTTAATCATTAAAACAGTTATGGTGTTATGATAAGTCAGTTAATCATTTAAACCATTATGATAAGTCAGTTAATCATTAAAACAGTTATGATAAGTCAGTTAACCATTTAAACCATTTTGATAAGTCAGTTAACCATTAAAACAGTTATGGTGTTATGATAAGTCAGTTAACCATTTAAACAGTTATGATAAGTCAGTTAATCATTAAAACAGTTATGGTGTTATGATAAGTCATTTAACCATTTAAACCATTATGATAAGTCAGTTAACCATTTAAACAGTTATGATAAGTCAGTTAACCATTAAAACAGTTATGATAAGTCAGTTAATCATTAAAACAATTATGGTGTTATGATAAGTCAGTTAACCATTTAAACCATTCTGATAAGTCGGTTAACCATTTAAACAGTTATGATAAGTCAGTTAATCATTAAAACAGTTACGGTGTTATGATAAGTCAGTTAACCATTTAAACCATTATGATAAGTCAGTTAACCATTTAAACAGTTATGATAAATCAGTTAACCATTAAAACAGTTATGATAAGTCAGTTAACCATTAAAATCGTTATGATAAGTCAGTTAACCATTAAAATCGTTATGATAAGTCGGTTAACCATTATAACCGTCATGGCCTTATGGTACATGTAATTTATGATAACCATTGTAACCGTCATGGCGTTATCATAAGTCATGATAACCATTGTTACCGTCATGGCGTTTACCATTATAATAGGTCAGTTATATGTACATTCATAATGTTCTGACCTATATTCTATTTTTCTCACAATCAACTCAAGGCCAGGGGTTCAGCAAGACCTTAACTGTTGACAGAATTTATTGTTGTAACTATTTCGTTTATAGGTGTCGAAGAATGTGTTTTTAGTTATTTTACTGTATTGCTCAGTATTATAGCTTCAATCTTAGAATTGTACTATATTTTTATTGAACTTTGTGAGGATGATTAATGTTTTTTTTATGTCAGGTATATTCTTGGTTGTCTTTGCTGATGTAACAGTTTTTTTATTATAGTAATTATTGTCCTGAAGTAAAATATTTAAATTAATCTTTTTAAGCCCCAACTTTGAAGACACTGAGTATGTTGACTGTGTTGGAACAAAAACAAGATACAAGTTGTCTACCCAATGATGTCAGGTATGTTTGAGTGATTTGGTGAAAAAGACCTGTTTGGAGGGAGCTCTTTGTGCATTGGGGCTGAGTTAAGGGTCAATATAACGCTGATTTATTATGGCACTTACACTGCACACTTTTGTTTATTTATTTATATTTTATTTTAATTCTTTTTTTTTCTTCTTTTTTTCTTGATTTATTTTTTAAAATTTTCTCTGAAGACCAACCTAATTTCGTACCATTTTAAAATGATTAGCCGGCAGAGTTGTGAAATGAAGACTGGTTATGACTGAAACAATAGGAAGCAAACACACCCCAGGGCACTACTTAACTTTGTATTCTTGATTAAAGTTTATATCAGTTTACATGAAACATGACTAAATAAATCTATAATGTTATGTACATTGCCAGCTAAAAATAATACCATTTGAACTTTAAGATAGCTGCATGTTATCTTTAAGTTTAAGTGCACCAAGTAATGGTCCTCAAATTAAACTCATCGGAAAATATACATGATGTTAAGGATCAATATGACCCCCCTGCCCCTCCTACATATATATGGGGGGGGGGGGGATACAGAGATTGCTTTTCCATACGTGCGTCTGCCATATCTTGTCTAGACCATAACTCCGTTACTATGTAGCATGCCGCTTTAACACTTACACATAACATTCTTTTCCATATGCAGATGTGCAACGTAAAAAAATTTCCTGTAAATTTATGCAAATTTCGACCTACATTATGCAAATAAACTGTCTGCCGTTCAACATATCTTGTCCAGACCATAACCCAGTTACTATGTAGCATATCACTTTAACACTTACACATAACATTCTTCTCTATATGCAGATGCCCAACATGAAACTTTTTCCACTAATTTATGCATCTATGACTGCATCTTTTCTAGTATTTGTGATGTATAAGCGTATAGATTTATGAGTTTAGAATCTGCATTGTTTCAGGGGATTAGTCTGGTGCAGGAGTATGTATTCAGGTCTTGTATTTGTCACTTGTGTCCACCTTCATCAGCCTGAGGCCCGCGGCCGTGGCGTAGTGGTTAGTGAGTGCGCTTTCTAACGCCTACTTCGATGTACCTTTTACGGGATCGAGTCCGTCTGTCGATCCTCAGGTTTATGAGTTAGTCACAAGATGTGGCTCCAACAATTGTGGGGGTGGTTTTTACGAGGTTTCCTCCTGGTTTTCCACCTTAATAGGGCAAGGAACAGTGTGAAGTGGACAATCCGTCGTCATATAAGTGAAATACCCTTGAGTATGACCTAAAACCCCAATCAAACAAACAAACAAACAAAAGCATCAGCTTTACAAAACTGACAAACTTAAGAGCTCTGAGCATTTAAAGTTTTTTGAAATTTTTTTAATGGAAATCCTATCTAATGAGTTAAATGGTTATAAGAATTTGAACATTTGTATTTCTTCTCATATTTTAATGTGCTAGTAAAAAAAAGCAGAAAAAATGCTGCATTAGAATTTATTTTAGTTTTTTCTTGTTTCAAAAATTATGAAATTTAATTCTGATGTTGTAAGATGTAAGGCCCAGCAGGTTTAATTTGACCTGAAGTTGTTTTTGTTTGTAATAGTTAAGTCTTCGGTTTTGAGGTATGAACAACTTCAACAGTTAATATTTTACATATATGTGTTAATTGATATTTATTGCCCCACACTAAACTTGAGCATTGTGTTTTTTGTGTGATATCTTGCAAAACTAGCAGACCCTCAGATGTATGAGTGAGTCACACGATGTGGCTCCGGGAATCGCGGGGTTGGTTTCCTCACGGTTTTCCACCGTAATTAGGCAAGCAACAGTGTGAAGTTGACAATTCGTTGTCATATAAGTGAAATACCCTTGAGTACGACATTCAACTCCAATCAAACAAATAAACAAGCAAAACTAGCAAGCTGCAAGAGTTGACAATTTCTTTTGATGAGAAGAAGCACCATTCCCTTTCCTCAAAAGATCAAGAAACTAGTATAAGAATGTATTGGCAGGGTACCTGTTAGCTACTAATATTTCTTCCTCTGGTATTAAACATCTACATATTGTGCTTTATGTCAATATTTTCCCCTTTTTATACCCCCGCAATATATTGCGGGGGTATCTTAAAATAGGCTCCGTCCGTCCTTCCGTCCGTCCTTCCGTCCGTCCGTCCTTCCGTCACGCTCTACCCCCTTGTCCTATTCCGAGCTGTATCTCCAGAAGCGTTTCACATATTTAGCTGAA
>JAVFBX010213926.1:0-11768 GCA_034783855.1 Mopalia kennerleyi
ATCTCTTCTTAGACTAACACCAATCTACCTCATGGGGCGCCAGTGAATAAGTGCTCAATCTACAATACACGAAAACTTTTGATAGACGTATATGCAGACTGTTAATCCTCTCCAGGTAGCTACATGTATTTAATTGATTGTCAGAACACCTCTGTTGTAATAATGTAGTCAAGTTTTATCATCAAAGTTAACGCTCTTCTAATTCAATTTTTTTATCGGGTCTGCTCTAGGATAAAGATCATTATCTAACTGTATTGGGAGGGGTAGATGGTAGAAGAAGAACAAACTGGCGACGATAACGCACACTGCGTACATACTTTTGATGTAGATTTTCATGTATTTTTTGGATCAGAAAGTCAGGGTAGTCTACAAAACCGTATAGACCAAATCTTTAACTATCTTATAATTGTTCTATGATAACGATATCCGTAAAATGTAAGTGCATAGAGTAATTGGCCGTTTTAGTTTAGCCCGCAGATAAAATGTTAACTGCGTCATTTTTGTTCATTGTGACTTCGACCTTTGTGCCAATAATGATTAAGCCATACGCTACATTGGATTCTGTTTAGGTTGTTAAATGTTTTATATAATGTACGCGTATTAAGAACAGCTTTTAGCATTAGTCCTATAAATATTTTTATTTTATTTCAGTCAAACTGTATCATGTTGTAACTACAGCCAAATAAACAAACGTACTATATGGACAGCATTGACGATTACGACTCTTTGCATAATAACATGATAGAAATTCCATGTGCATGATCAAAGAAGCTTTGATGTCTACAGCTTCAATACATATACCGCGCTGACGGCTGGGTATATGGCAATGAAGCTAGCGATTGTTCGACACAGCGTGAAAAGTTAAAGAGAGCTGCTGATGCTATTGCGGTCATCAACTTCACCGAGTTTTGTTCATAGACTGTATTGGACATAATGGCATCTCGTTTAACCAGATTGGCTTGATGATGAGCCTCTCGAAATATATCACAAAAATGCGATAACCACCTGATCATCTAACAGATTTTATTAGGAATAGCTCGTTAATATGATCCTTAGCAAGCGATTTCTAGACAAATGGTAAATCTGCCGGAGACGACAAAGTCCCAATGAGCCATCGCAGAAGATTTATTGTTGGATTGATTTGCTGTTATTCGGCGTTTATTTCCCATAGCTTAGGTCTTCAGCACTGCTGTATAAAAAGAAAGAAAATAAATTGATTATGACATTGTCTATTGCCCTATTTATTTTGTATACCGTTGCCATCATTTGTCCACCTTCAAGCCAGCCTGGGCAAGAAATGATTTACTCCAATATTAAAACCGAGACAATTTTTTGTGAATATGCAGTAAGTCATTGACGATAGTTAATCATGTAATATGAACAAAAAGTTCAGTGTATTGGGTCTGAGAGCACGGTTATCATAGCCATTTGGTTCACAAATTTTAGAGCACAAACTTTCACCATTCCAAAAAGAAGGTCTGAAATTCATGAAAGAATTATATGTGGTTCGAAAATGTCCTTTAACAGTCGCGAATTCCATAGATGTGGGTTTTACCTAATTATGGCTATTGATAACTTGTAATGGAGCTTAATTTTAAACAGGAGCATCTTATTATGTAAATATCGGGATCAAGCTTAAGTTCACTGTGGCTATCATTGGAACATATTCGTCACAGTTTAGAGAAAGCAAGTACCAGCGATGAAATACGTACCGCGTTTGATGCCTTGTTTAGTAATAATATATCATAGTTTTACACATACTTTATATCTTAAGTTTAATAAACTGTATCCTGTGTGTAAAAGTCTTGATTGTCAAAATTCATGATTTAAAGATATGCTGTTTTCCCGTAATATTTTAATCAAATTCATGTCTGTGTTGAATGGTAAAGGATTTCAATATCCACGGTATACTAAATTGCCCAATTATGTTACTAAATTGTGTTCTTTGATAGTTGGTTATTTAATTATTGGCGTTTTCCACCCAAGTGGATGATTTACGCCACATCAAAGAGTTAACTGTTAAATAGCTAATACCTTAATTCATTATAAGTTCACGCCCACACACACACGCAACCGCACAGGCGCAAATGCTCACTCAGAACCTATTAGCTCTTAAGACGAATTTAGCAGTAGCTAATACTACTCTGCTAGTATTTGTTTGAGGATTTAGTATACGCTCAATGGTGGGATTGTTCAACCTTCTTTCACACACTTGTCATTTTGTTAAAACAAATAAATAAATTAGATGATGATTTTATTACACGAACACGTCGGCAGATGCCAAAGGTTCATTTATAGTTTATGTGATGCGATCGCCAAACTGCAGACGCAATTTGCAGTTTGAAAACTAAAATAGTCCGTGTAGGTTGTAGATTTTCATTGGTTGAATTGTATCAATGGACAGTAAGTGACCAATCAGAGCGTGGGAAAGCTGTATCCCAAGTATCGAGATATGAAACAATTGTCTCATGGCTGTACTAAACTGAAATTTACTTATGGGATAAAGGTGTACATCTCGGTGACTAAGGACCCTTTAACAATTTTTTTCACCACTGGCTACCATCGTAATTTCAAACTCTTGAGAATGATTAATAGGGGTCACTAACCGAGTCTCTAACCTAGCTGTCTGTTGATCTGATAATTTGTTTGACATTTTAGGCAATAATTTCATCAATTGAATGAAAGTCTTCAAATCTTTTAAAAGCTTTTTTAAATAGACAGCTCAAACCTTTGCAGTGAACAATGCATGACAAGTAGGGATGGCGATTCCTTTGCCAGTGAGTTTATTGCCCCAGTGTTGTGGCCCATATTAACAGACACCCCATCGGTAAACACGCAAACATGTTTGTCTTTATCATTGCCTTCAATATCTACACCAAACTGCAAAAGTTTGACATAAAGCTTTCTACAGTGCCTCAGCACCTATTCCCCATAACTCTTTATGCACTTACAAGCAAGAAATAAAAGAAATCGGAAGCTCCATTTTGTAACCATCAAGTACCATTTAGCCTTTTAACGCAGACTGGGAACTTTGGGATAAACACGCACCATTCCTGTCTTACCAGGAAGTGGCGAAGGGGCGCTACTCTTACAAGTATAAAAATTTGAAAATGTCGACATGAAATTGAACATTTTTATTCATTTAAAGATGATTAAACTTGTAAATATTTTTATAATTTGTTTGATTTCGGTGACTGGTATCTTTAAAAAGGGAATTGCATTGATCGACAGCTGAATGATATCAAAGCATAGTCCCGGTGTATTTATAAGCTTGCTACGACCGCACAATTTACGCCGTTTTGGCGGATATCACTACATTTAGAAATTCAAAATGGTACTAGGTTTATGACCAAGCGGGCTGTACATTTGCATGGAGGTAGGCCCACTTCCGGTTTTAATCAAATGGGAAAAATCTGGAGAATAATAAAATGGCGGCGATGTTCCTATAGATACTAGTCACGACTTTTTTCCCCTTGTGACGTCACTGGCTATCGCTGATCTGTATGTGCTAATAAATGTTACATGTTTGAATCCCAATTTCTCCAAAAGTTCGCCGATTTTTTTAATGAAACGAATTGAAAATCATCCAGTGGACATTGAATTATTTTCATAAGTTTTCTAGGTATCAACCATTTGGGAAGACCTTTAAAGTTCTATGTTATCATTTTTGTTCTAGAATATATTCTTGATTTTTAAGATTAAAATGGGCAGCAGAAGGGAGTTTCTTGTTGCCCTGGCGATCTCAGACGTCAGTTAATGAAAAGCAGCCTGAAGAGATTTTCCAATCATTTTTTACACAAAATTTTTTGAAAATTATTTAATATTATGTAAATCTATGGGTAGATTCAAAGAAGTTTAAAATACTTTTTTTAAGATGTGTCATTAATTCCAACTAGTAATTGACTTGGACAAAGCAAAGGCTACTTCATCAGAATTTTTTTTATAGAATATATAATTTACCTTTCTTACAATTTTCTTTGTTTGACATTGTTTTATTCGTGAAAATTTTCTTCTACAGAAAAAACAGGATCTGGCCCTGAGAAAAAACTGGTAAGAAATCTTTATTTTATTGATTTATTTATCAGCTTTTTGTTTACTAATACTACTCCAATTAACTGTTCACAGGATCGAGTCCATCTGTCGACCATCAAGTTATTTAAGTCTGTCACACGATGTGGCTATGGCAACCGCGGGGGGTGGTTTATATGGGTGTCCACTTGGTTTTCAACATTATTATGCCAGGAACAATGTGAAGTGGACAATCTTTCGTCATATAAGTACAACGTTAAATCCCCATAAACATTAATGGGGCCTTTTTTTTTTACCATTTTGTTGTTTTTCCAACTAAAAAAAAGGATAAATATTTTGTTTTGTAGACAGCAGAAGAAGCTCTCAGCAAGTTAACCGATGACAATAATGCAGGTTGGTTTTTAGTTGAAAAAGCTTGTTTCTGTTTTTGAGATTTAGTTCCTGTTGACTTAGTTTTCTGGGAAAGTGATTACCCCTCTGATGTTATTGGCTTCATTCATTCTCAAAAACGTGGAGAACAATATTCACAGCTGAAATTATTTCAATACCATTCGTTTGAGAAAGCTATTTGCCCCTTTACAACTTATGTCTTTATTGCTTATATTTATGAAATAAATTATACTTTAGATCATTTAGTACATTTGTATTCTTATCATAAAAAAACATTGATTATTTTCATTTGGCTTTGATAACTACCAGTAAAGTAGTAAACAATATGAGTGGAGGGTTTTTATCAGTTATGATTTTTTTAAATCTGGAAAGGACAAACAATCAAAATAATCATTTAATTTTTTTAAAATTCTCCCACAGAGAGTATGGAGGACAGTGATGATGATGACGATGTTTCTCTGTCAGCAAGTCTGGCTAACAAAAAGGTATTAATGTCATAATCATTTATAACATCACAAGTTTTATAGATTTTATAGAATTCTGTTTGGTTTCTAGTGTCAAACACACACATTTAAATAATTTGTAACTTTAGACTTGCAATTTGGAAATTATAATTGAATTTAAATTAAATTTTATTATTAATTAAATCGATTTCTCTGATAATCATTGTTTTCCAGAAATTATATTCCTGGCATGTTTAATAAATTATAACATCACAAATTTCTGAATAAAGTTTCCACAGTTAGCATGTCTCTTTACTAATCCAGCTTCCATTTACTGCTCTCACTGGTTCGAGTATGTCTGTTGACCTCAGGTATATATGAGTGAGTCACACGATGTGGCTCCAGCAATGTTGGGGGGGCAGTTTCCTCTTGCTTTTCCATCGTATTTATGTAAGACACTGTAAGAAGTGGTCATTCCATCATATAAATCAAATGCCCATGAGCATGATGTCAAACCCCAAGCAAACAAACATAAGGTTTAAGCGTATAATCAACATTTTCTGCTTATATGTTTACAGAAGAGTAGAATAAAGAAAAACTCATTTCTTGGGGATGATGATGATGATGAGGATGTTAAAACCACAGGTAATGATATCAGAATTAAAACAGTATATATATATTTGAAAATATGTGAAACAGGTTGAAAGAAAGTACCGGTATGTTTTGAGCTTAGTTTCTTGTATTTACTTTTCATTAAAAGGACCTTATTTTTCCAACAGAGAAAAAAAAAATCCACATTTTATTTTCCTGTTAGTATGGCTATATTGCCATCACATTAGGGATATACTAATTGGGGTTGCCTTCTGGGCTGAAGAGGAAGCTGATTATCTTGTTGTTGTGTTTTGTGTCCTGTATTTGTCCTGTGATGTTTTTGTTTGTTGTCAGTGGTGTTGGGTGTGGTTTCCTTTGTCCATTGGTCTGGCACCCGTCTCCGGCTGATTTATGAGGTTTTGCTTCCAAAAAAACAAATCAAATGTCCTGATATATGTTACATAGCCTTGCCTATGACATAGAATTGAAAAATGGTCCTGTTAAAGCTGTTTATGGTTAACCTGTTATAATTATTTTTTATTGAATGATCCTAATTATTTGCTTTTCATTCAGGTAATGGGGAGGATGAAATTAGTGCCAAAGGGGTATGTATAATATTTAAATATTTAATATGATCAAATGAAAAGCTTATTAGGGAAAGGAAAATTCTTTCTTTACCATATCAGACATCTTTTCTGACAGTCTATTTCAACCCAATTCTTTATTTAATAACAATATCGAAATTTTCATGATAATTATAACCCCAAGTTGCTGACATATTGCATACCAAATTATTTTAATCATACAGAATTTGATTTTTACAAACTTAATCGAGATTTCTTTAAATTTTTGGTTATGAGATATTTATCAGGATTCTGTCTGACTAACACATTGAGTGATTTTATTGAACACTGGAAGCATACAAGAAAGAAGTTCTATTTCTTAGTAATATAGGGTCTATGCTATCTCCATTGTTTTATTTGTCTACAAAAATTAGTTATAGATACATGGATGACAACTAGCTAACACTGATAGACTGCTGTTTATATGTGATCTTGTTAATTGCTGTTAAAAATCAAGCTCCTGTTGTATTAATATACGAGAATTGATTTATCTATTTATTTTTTGTTTGTTAACTTATAGGGTAAGATGACCTATGATAGCAATATATTTGATGCCGAGTCGGACAGTGATGATGGCAGTGAGTGCTATTTCTGTTTTTATAGTAGATCTTAGTTCTTCTTTGTAAAAATTTAGTCTATTTAATATATGTTACTGTATATATGTCGTGACCTGAAACTCAAAATACTGACACTTCAATACTAATTATTTATTATCTGGGGTTTTTTTTACCAAGAAAAAAAAGAATAACCAAAGCATCTAATAATGAACTCGCATGTGTCTGGAGGGACTTTCCGGTTTCCTTGTTCAAGGGTGGTTTGATGTCTTTGCTTAGCACTGGAGGGAGATTAATGTCTTGACTCACAACACGCTTTATAATTTTGATTAACCTTAATATTTAAATAACTTTGAATACACTGCCATCTTATAACTTAAATACAATCAATCGATCTTTTTAATAGACCAACTAGAAGTATGGCACAGGATAGTTACTGGGGGTTAGAGGGTATATCTTGTGCCCTGGTAGCTTTAGGGATATGGTGCGTCACAAAGATGTTCTGGCGGTGATCTCTTTATTTGTCCTGCCATTTCTTTGTTGGTTGAGGTTGATTTATGTAAGGCATAAAAATTCCACTTAAAAATGAGAAAAAATAATCTGTAATGGTATTATGTTGTCTCAATATTAATGTTGCAAATAATTGTATTTATAAAGTGGATGGTTGAGAGGGAGCTTCCTGTTGCCCTCAGACCTAAGGGGCAACATGAAGCCGATCTGTTTGTGTGCGTTCATCAATCATTCATATGTCAGTAAAATATTGCCTGTCACATGGTTTGAGGTAAACTGATTCACGCTGCATATTACCTATATTACACTAAATAATAGTTTAATGTCTGGGCACCTGTTGTGCCCAAGATCAGAAGTATGTTTAAAACAGCCGTACTGTCTCCAGTAAACAATAGAGGAACATTAATTATTTAATTATTTAATGGTGGCCTTAGTGGCATTGAATTTCATTGATGTTATAAAACTGTATAAATAGTGCTGACCATGAGGTAAATTACCACTCTGTCAATCATATATGATTCCAGAGATTATATTGTTGTCACCATTTTATTGATTTGATTATCAGGTAACCGTAGCGACAGTAGGTCTGGGTCTGGTGATGAGGGATATGAGGATTCAGACCGGGAAAATCATCCAATGAGTGACAAGCTCAAGGCCAGGTTAAAGAAGGTGAGTTGTTGGAAACAATGTAGTGTATTCTACAAGAAGACTGACAAATAACTTAATCTTGGTCATAACTAATGACAGTAAATATACAGAGCACAATCATATTGTTGTTACCCTGAAGAATTTTTTTCTAACATAACTTTTTTCAAACCTCATTCAAATACACTAATGCAGTAAATATGTGTTGAGTTAGTGCAGCTATTTTCTTGTGGAGTACACTGTCCTTATATGAGGCCAAGGTCTTAGGCAGAGAGGTGTCCACCTGTCCAAATGGACACCCTGGATTGAACAACTGCCTCATTTGGACACCCTGTTTTAAGAAACTTTAACATGCAGGAGATAGGGAAACTTTAAATTGGACACCCAGTTATTTGAAAAGTGAAGCAAAAAGACCATTTTGGAGACTATACTTGATTTCTAGCTAAGCCTCTGGCAAAAAGGGGAGTTAGCTCGAAGAGTGGCAATGCTGTCTTAAATAAGCACTAGAAGAAAATTAACTTTCCAACATTATCATTATCGAAACGCTTCACATCTTTTTTGTGCTAGTGTCAATTAACCACCAATCAATCTATCACTCATAGGAGTAAAATACTCTTAAAAATGTAATTTATTACAGTTATTTGTGGTGATCATGCAGTTTTCAGTTTGATCGATACATTTTAGCAGTTTTTCAACATGATATTGTAGTTGGTCCACATTACTCCACAATCTGTTGATTTATGAACAACTCCATTTGTGCTTTTTGAAATAAGTTGCAAAAAAATAGTACAAATGTTTTTTACAAGAAGATAAAACAAGTCTATCACAACTCTCATTTTTGAAAATCAGTTCCCACAATTCCAGAATCTGGGAACCACGGTAATACTCAAATGGTCAACAGTTCCAGGGTTGAAATAATCAGAACTGTATATTTTCACTGGCTGTGTTGTTAAAAGAGTATTTTGGGGGTTTTATAGGGTGCTGCGAAGAAGCCAACAACACAAGACCGAAAGAAGGCTGAAAAACAAAATATTCAAGACATCCATAGCGAAACACAGAGGATTATCAGAGGTAAGACATCATTGTTAAAATTGAAACTGTGTTTATAGTCTACTATGTCATGATTTTTACACATGGCTTTTACCTGTAAAAACAACAATGTTTTCCTTAAGCCTGAACACACTGATACATGTAGATCGTATTGTGGATCATTTTTACATTTATTTATATATATTTAGGCCCCCTAAAATTAGTGTGTTTAAAGCACTTTTATACTATCTTTACTTAGAAATGGAGCAACATTGATTCTCTCATGGACTTCACATTTTTGTTGTGTTAGACTGTTGGAATCAATCCCTGAATCCCTGAACAAGTTAAATATCATTAAGCATGGTGTTAAATACCAATCAATCAATACATTTTATTCAAAGCTTTTGTACTTTACCTACCTATGAGACCTGCAAGTGGACATCTGAGTTTAAAATTTCATCAGTTGGAGATATCTTTCGATATATTGAAAGAAAAGAAATTGCATCAGTGTGTTCTCGCCACAGCATTGCTGAAATACCGTTGAATGACTGAAAAACAATAATCAATCAATAAATCAAAAAAAATTAAAGTGTCTCGGTGTCTGGCTCGCTTTCGAAAAACTACACTGGGACACCATACAGCAATATCTACATATGAATGAAGAAGTTTGAGTAGTAATAAAAATATTTCAAAATATTTTTCAGAATCGCAAGTGAACATACCATATCATCAACCTAAGCCGAAATCTCTGAATGACTTTTTGAGCAGTGCTGCAGAGAAACAGGCCTCGCTGAGAGCTCTTAGAGGGGCCGCTGGATTCAGGTGAGAATTGAATTGAATACCATATATCACAGTGGTGTGGATTCTCTGACATCAATGGGTGTCCCTGGAAGTATGATTTTTAACAGGTTCTTTCATATGTTTTGAACAACGTTTAGAAGTGGGGTAACATAATTAGAACACAAAACAAGAAATGGTTATCCAGAAATTGTATAAATAGGTTTCTTTCAGTTTTCAACCCAACACTGGCAATCTAAACGTGTTTCTACAATACCTTGTGGTGTGACATTATACTCAAGGCAAATAAATTTAGAAAAAACATGAAGCAAGAAATTATTTGAATTACAAGTGTAAATTTCAACATGATTTTGCAGACCCTCTGGTTGAGTGCAGTATGTTTCAAGTAGAGGCATGCTGCTTTTCTTAGCACTGGAGGAACATTAACTTTCCAACAGAGTAAAACAATGTACAGTTTATGGTTGTGTCAGTGTTTGATGGAGTTTACACAATGTGTCTCTGGTTGTCACTGGGGTGGATTTTGCAAGATTTCCTCTGAAGTTTTCCACAGTATAAAGTAAGGGAAGGTAAGAAGCAGACAATCCATCCTCATAAGTGAATAGGGTCTGCGGCCGTGGCATAGTGATTAGCGAGTGCGCTTTGTAACTCCAACTTCGATGTATCATTCACAGGATCGAGGCCCCTTGGGGGAGCGGGTTGGCCAGTCCTGCAGAATACTCCCTCAGCTTCCTCAGTCGATCGTAAAAGGCGAGAAAAGAGGAGCTTTCTGTTTATATTTTATTTTTTTGTCTCCGTCGTCATATAAGTGAAATACCCTTGAGTACGACGTTAAACACCAATCAAACAAATCTCTCTTTAAAAGAACCATGGATTCAGGTTAACCATATGCGATTTAGGTAGGAAATATAGAAGTGTTATTAATCTGTTTTACACCTTTTATTTTCAGGTGATTGGAAAATAAATGTAACATATGCTGGTGAACATGTTCGCGGCAGTCCATATACAGTTAATGTTTATGACCCCAATGCCGTTAAAGTCTTCGGACTTGAAGGCGGCGCTGTTGGAAAAGCATTCAATTTCACAGGTAGCAAAGTTTATGTGTTGTTTTATTTGATATTTTGTGATATGTTTAATTTTATAAGAAAAATTTTTAAAAAAGAAGTATGTATCGGAAAGAACTTTGTTACAAAAGTAAAATTGTTTATTTTACAAAACATTTCATTACCTCTTTAACAAAGTGTTCTGTCTTACATATTATAAAGCTGAGGGTGGGAGAGAGCTTCATGTTGCCCTGGTGCTTTTAGAGCTTCATGTTGCCCTGGTGCTTTTAGAGCTTCATGTTGCCCTGGTGCTTTTAGAGCTCCATGTTGCCCTGGTGCTTTTAGAGCTTCCTGTTGCCCTGGTGCTTTTAGAGCTTCATGTTACCCTGGTGCTTTTAGAGCTTCCTGTTGCCCTGGTGCTTTTAGAGTGAAAAGGCAACATGAACCCGATCTTTTGTGATGTATTAGCATTGTATCCAGTGTTTGTCATCTCTTGTCTCTGTTTGTTGCCAGTGCGTAGAGTGTGGTTATCTTTAACCATTTGGCTAGCACGCTGTCATGTGAGTGAAATAACCTTAAGTACAGCGTTAAACCCCAATCAAAACAGTTTAGCTCAATTTCAGATGGTGGGGATTGTGTGGACATCGTGGATATTAACTGTAAGAGTGCATGTACAGAACGATTTTATAAGTGACATAAACTGGAGTCTCAATCAATGTGTCTTTGATTTAACCATTGATGCAAGTAAAATATTGAAGGGAAATTTTAATTTATAAAAGTATGCATAGCTTAGAACACAGACACATAGTTATGGATTACAACTTCTAGGTTTATTAGCACACAGTGTTTTGTTCTAGATCGTAATACAGTTATGATAACGGTCCGAGGCCCTGGCTTAGTGGTAGCGCGTGTGCTTACTAACGCCTACTTCGATTTATCGTTCACGGGATCGAGTCTGTCTGTCGACCCTCAGGTATATGAGTGAGGCACAAGATGTGGCTCCGGCAATCGCAGGGGTGGTTTTTATGAGGTTTTCTCACGGTTTTCCACCATAATAGGGCAAGGAACAGTGTGAAGTGGACAATCCGTCGTCATATAAGTGAAATACCCTTGAGT
>JAVFBX010213937.1:0-11768 GCA_034783855.1 Mopalia kennerleyi
CGAAAGGCAGAGCCAGGTCAAATCGACTGTGCGATCAAGTGTTCGATTCAATTCTAGAATTAACTCCCCTGATGGTTAGCCAGTCCGCCACATGAGGGCTGGCAAGTAGTTGAATAGGCCGATTTAAGACACAATGCCGTACGCGCTACTCATATGGGCGTTTCACACTTCGAGTTTATGGACTTTTGGTAAAAGGTATAAAGTTAAGGTATATTAAAATGATGAAAATTTCTAGAATGAAAGAGACAGGCTACCTGCCCGGTCTTGACCTTAGATTTGGGTCCCCGTCGTTTATCAACAAAAGATGGTCTTTGGCGGCGTTTTTCTGGAGCAAGGTGACGGCCCTGGAAAATGAAAATCAGACATCAGACAAATTTAAACACATAATGTACAGGTGTAAAGTTAAATTGCAAAGCTTAATCAATAAACTAGCCATCACTACTTTACCTATAAATTAAAATTGATGCTATCTAATAACTGAAAAAGGCAAATATTGCAATTTCTCTAATTTCCAAAATGTTTTGGCTTCACAAATCTGTTTCTGCAAGTTAAAACTAAACTTAACACTGATGTTAATTAAACATTTTAACAGCTTATTGTGTGAGAAAAACATTGGATTTACGTATCACCCATATAGGATAGCATTTTGAAGTCCTTGTAAAGATGTTGTATCCCATCAACCTACTTACTAATCTCAAGGCACCTGTCTAAAATGTTTATAGCCTACCTTGGGTCTTCCTGCTCCCATACGTTTCCTGGCAGCCGCAGCCCCTGGCTTTCCCTTGCCAGGCCCAATGGGAGCCTCCTTTACACCCTTAAAACCTGAAGAGTGAAAGGAGGTATGCGAGCCAGAAAAATGCTGAGATTCCTGCTGAAATAAGACAATAAAACACAAGCTGAAGTCATATTGATACATGTAACTTGAAGGAAATCACAACTTTGTTTCAATAAATGTACACTAATTCTTAACTTTAAAATTACAATAATTGGTCACATGAATTCGAAGTTATTATATTCATGAAACACATATGCATGAGCAATCAATTTAAACAATGAAAGTCATATTACGAAGCAGCATCCAACTCAAAAGAAAAATCTAAAATTCTCCCTGGAAGTATAACTCTCGACTCTAGTGCCTCAGATTCAGTTTAATCTCTTCCCTGAGGTGGGTGGGTGGAGTGAGCTTCCTGATGCCCTGATGCTCTCAGAGCTAAAGGGGAAGAGGAATCCGATCTGTTTCTGGTGTCTGTATTGCATGCTGTTGTTGACCTGTATTTGTCCCGTCTTGTCTCAGTGGTGTTAAGGGTGGTTTCCTTCACCCATTGGACTAGCACATGGTCATATAAGTGAGATACCCTGGATGTTAAACCTCAATCAAACAAACAAAACTCTTCCCTGAGGCACTCTAACTCAACGATTAAATAACAGTTTTTATGTACATTGGCAACTTTGTATAAACCTTTTGACAACTACATTAAAATCAGAGCCCTAAATATGACTTTATTTACTTCACCATTAGCATCCAACATATATATATAAGTCTTACCTTATCAAAGGTAGACAAGTCAATATCCATACTAGACAACGAATCCTCCGTCATAAGAAGGAGGGACTCATGTTCATCTATCAAAAAACTTCCATCTTTCAGCGAACCATCTCCATCTGCAAACAAAATAAATAGCAAATGAAATATTTTTAATCCTAGACATGTACTCATGTACATGTGTATACTGCATATAGGTATAGGACCAAATCTATTGTGATTGTTTACTGATCATAGGTGTACAATTTTTATCGTTTAAATCATAAAAATATAAATTTCACTGTGTTACTCACAAAATCAACGCAAGAGATCAAATGTTTTGCTATATACACCAGAGTAAAATAACCATTGTCATAATACGTTATCTTTATTTGTGCCATTCTGTTTGATTGGGGTGTTAAGTTAAGTTTAAGGTTGTGGCACTATTGTAGACATAAAGTAAGGTTTATCCTATCCAATCTCTTGCTACATATAGTGCTGAAATAGGTCTTGATTTTTCGTAACCAAGTAGCTGGTTGTGATATTGACATACTATTCAAGTAATTGTTATAAGGCTATGTCAAACAAGCCCATATTGGCAGATTATATGAAAGATATTACTTTTCAAATGTCAAAATTTACACATTTTCTGGAAGTCCATAATCACAAGCAAAATATAAACAATGCTTTTGTTGTGCAATACTAAAATTCAAACTGCAACATGAACACTTTGAACTACATTGAATAGTGAACACTTCAACTGTTCTATACACACAATTGTTAATTCCATATTTCGGTTTTAATATATAACAAGATTACCTTTACTTATTTCATCTAATGAGTCTTCTATCATTGGCATAAAACTACTGTCTTCTCCCTTCAAAAAATAAACATTATAATTATCATTTCATGTGGTTCTTCAACGCATACAAGAACAACTAGGTGCCCGGCTAGTATGTGTGACAAAATTTGTTTTTTAGTCGAACTAATGGTTAATTCACTTTGGCTTACTTAAATATAATGGAAAACAGGTAGGACACCTCATAAATTTAAAAAAAAAAAACACCTCTGCGAGTACTGCTGTCACCTTGCGCGACTTGATAAAATACCAGAGTTTGACAATGGGACTCATTTTATTGGAGGATAATCAGTAGTCCGCCTCACCAACCACTGTCACCGAGACACACAAGAAAGACATCACAAATAACTCCGCTTTTATTTGCCCCATGGATCTGAGACCACCAGGGCCAGATGCTTTTTAACTGCCCATTTGAAAAGGGAAGATGTCCGAGCGATGAAAAAAAAGCAGCCTGACAAATATATGACTAACCATAACTACCAAAAATTTCACCAAAATACATACCCTCAAAAATTTTTAGGTTCTCAGAAAATTTTTTGTACTTACCAGAATGCCATGTTTTTTACAGCTTGGACAAGTGTAATCTACAGCGCCTTCATTTTCCTTGATCTTTTTCTGGTCCACGCTCTCATCACAGTCGGCATGGATATATCTACCATCAATGAAATGTCACATTAGATACATGTCTACATACCATAACACATCAAAAATTGGAATCGTGTGCAACAGTGTTTTCATTGGAATAGCATGTGATTTTTAGTTGTGCTTAAGAGAAAATTAATCTGAAATAAATATACAATAATAACACACTAGTAAATCAATTAGCATAAGTCACAAACTGTAATTTAACAAAAACCTAAGCAAGTGTATAGAAAATTTAAAAAAATTTGTTGTACTTACTTTTTACAGAGGTTACATTGGACCATAGCTCTTTGAGTGAAATGTCTATAAGCCTTCCCACATAGTGGACAATAAAGTCCTTTATTTCTCTGCTGATAGCAGCTATCACACACAGAGTAGTTGAGGTGCCATCTTGAACTTGGCCCACTGCCTGGTGTGTGAGCGCCACAATCCCCACACACTCTACAATTCTACAAAAATAAAATGTCAGTTAGAATACCAGAGTCACAAAACCACACACAAAGCGCTGTAAGAATATACTTTATACAGACAACATTACATTCTGATTCATGTGCATTAGAGCAATTTAAAAACACAGCATGCCAGATCCCTGTTAAAAACCCAAGGCATACATGTACACATTTGCAAATTACTTTGTCACACTGCTGCAGCCATCGTTCAGTTAGGTTCTCTGGGATTTTTTATTCATGTTTTCAGTGTTCTGTCAATGATTATCAGTAACCAACACTTTGCCAAACAATTATGCAAATTGAGCTCTTCTAGAGAGTTACACCACTTTTTAAAATGGTTCAAATTAACATATAAAACAATTTTGAAGGGGTTATTTTTCTAATAACCAAACTATTATCAGTCAAAAGTGATGCTGTATAACTGTTTCACTTATACCATGCAGATTATCTACTTCTTTTTCTGTCTTATTTAAATACAGTAAGAAACGAAGAGTACAACACATTATAAAAGAGCCACACAATTATTATTAAAACTTTGCTTATGCAAAATGACCAATAGATCACACGAAGTTACACCTTCTAAACTAAAACCTTAATTTCAATAGTTTCATACAACCGACAGTTCCCCATGTTCTGAACTGTACCAAAATGAAAACCACACAGAAATTATTGTGAAACAAAATTTTGGTAAACAGTGAAAATCCTACAATCCTCTTATATATTATTCTCTAACTTTCACATTTACTGTTTAATATGATGCTTTTGGTTATGTGTACAACTGACACTAAATAATGAATAAAAAATTACCTCTCCATTGATATAGAGAAACACCCAACTCACCTTGCATTTCCACCCGTTTTTAGGGATGGTTGTCATAACAGGTTTGAGACAGAATGTATGGTAACCCTTATCACATGTATCACAGACCAACATCTTACTGTCATCACCTGGTTGTCTGCAAACAACAACATTTCTACATCTAGGATTGGTGTTTTAAATAGCATTTACAAAGTCAACGTTGGACAGGTTTGTGAAATCAGGATTAAAATAGTACGTTGATCAATTTAAATCAGATGATTCATCCTCAAAAAACAAACAAAAAATAACAATAAGCTTGAAGACCGTCAATTCATTTATAGGTTTTTAACACCCTAGAAAGCTGATACGTTCACTCATGTTTCTAGACTTTACAGGTGTCTTGATACCCTATGTTGCCCCCTGGCTAAGGGCAGTAGGTTTCCAGTAAAGTCATACTGCCTTGCCCTAGACATATAGGCACAAACAGTTAGACTACGAAACATATGTAACAGGTCTTGAAGGATGCTAGCAAGCCTTCTCTTAGCACTGGATACAAAGAGAATGATGAATTAGTTAGAGGTAATAACTTGAACAAACCTGCATGTTTGACAGATCTTACAGTCCGGACACTGCCAGCCTGCCCTCACAACTGGATTCACCTCTACATTAGGATGAAGACAACTGCCGTGATAATGCTGACCACAACTCGTACAGAACAACTGCTCTATGATATTACCAGGGGTCTCACAAACTACACAGTATGCTTCTTGTCCAGCTACAATGGGAAAATGTTACATAACCAGAAATTCAAGCTTGGATATATTTTGGAACACTTAAATAATGTTAAACCAATACGCTGATTTAAGCCTTCAGAGGGCAGAATTTGATCAGTTAATATCTGAAACTACTCCTTTACTATGACTGAGCAACTGCAGCAAACTTTTAAACATAGAGCTTGAACCCCTTGGCTAAAAAAATTAACTCTTCCACCTCAAAATGTGCTAAAATAGATAACATACTATGGTTAAGTAACCATTGTTTCTTAACTTTGTCTGCAGAAGATTTGAAATGTTAAGCCTAAAACTAATGAGTACAGGCACCTTTAGATTAGCTGACAATTAGGTCTCCACTTGATCTCACAGCTGGTATATGCCAAGATATTTAACAGTCAGATAATTAGGAATAATACACAATTACTGGGCTGTCTTCAGGCATCAATTGAACTACACAGTCAGCTGTGATAATTTCATTTCCCCTTATCAATGACTATCATACACTCACTTACAAACAATATCATAGCTCACATTTGACTATTTGGAATCAGAACTTCAAAGAATTCTTTCAACAAGCATGAAATATTGAATAAAGGATAATTTAATTTACAAGAAAAGTATAAAATTTAAAAAAAAGGAATAAAAAATATTTGAGCTCTAATCGTTCATTCAAGACTGTAATACAAGTAACTTCCTGGAAACTAAAGAGAATGACTTTCATTCAAATTACCACCAAAAATAGAACTAATCTGGTAAAGCACATCTGACTGCTGTCAAAATATTTTCAAAGGTATTGTAGAGTTATTAAAACAAGCAACACTATATAACATGAGTATTTGACAACTGTTACTTACCAATGGCCTCTGCTTGTTCGGTGTGATCAGGACATAACAGTGACATTGTTTTTATATCCTAGGAGAGCAAATAAGAAACATTAGTTGTCTGATAAATTAGATTTATTTTTTTTGATTTAAATCAGCTAAAGAGGCTCTTTCCTCGTAGGTAAATTATTAAAGGTTTGATTTTAAAACTTTATACGAGTGCTAAAGTGTAATATGATTACCCATTCTTAAGGACTTTTTTTGTGTGCAATGGGATCTGGATACATAATTCTTAGACACAGTGTGCGACCCAGTCTATAACCTTCCCCTGAATGTTCAAAAGAACAGTTAGAATGTGTACATAACTAATACAGGGATCTTACCTGAAAACATCCACCTCCTGAAGCACAAGGGTAATGGTATTTTTTATTGCACTTTGGGACCCGACACGATATAGTAGCACCATAGCGATGACAATAATTACATTTCTGAAATGAAAAAAATATGGTAAATGACAGAAAACTGTAATTTGTCTGGAAAATCACAATATTTTATTTGGTGTTTAGGTCGGTGAGGCAAGGATAGATTATATTTTTTGTTTGTCATAAAACAGTTGAAGGAATTTACATTTTGGAAGTCTAATACACCAATTGTACAAATATTAACCGTTTGACTATATTTATAATGATGAAGGGATTGATTCCATGGAAGCATCACATATTTGTTATCCTAATCCAGGAGCACCCTGTAAAGAGGAGGCCTGGAAACATGTACACCCTAAATCACCTCAAATTTGTCCATTAACTTACTTTTTTGGAAGCTATATTAAAGACTTGAAAATTGTGTCCCAGAGGCAGAAGATGAATTTTTCAGGTAGAAAACATTAACATTTCTCAGAAAACATTAATTTGTTTGATCACTTGCTGTAAAATTGTCACAACAAGCAAAGACGTCAGGATTGGTCATAAGCAAAATTTGAGGTGATTTAGGTATGTATTATGAGTACACCTACTTGAAGGTAGCCAGCAAAGACAGCCCTGTCAACAAACTGCAGTGTGTAATCTTCAATCTGTACAACCCCTTCTGACCAGGCAGCACAACAATGATGGGCTAAAGTGTGACCTGTAATAGGGAAACAAAATCAAAATTTATTCTAAAAAATATATCTTATATTTTCTGTTTTGTGGATATACATTGGACCAGTTTAGTGTACAGAAACCATTTAAGAAATGAGAAAGTAAGCTCCAATGAAACTTGAGAGCCACAATGCAAATTACATGTAGCATATCTATTAGACTGTTGAGTCAGATACAGTATAGCTATGATTACACAATTTTAACATATTATTCTGTAATAGCCAGGCATGTTACTGGTTTTAATCTTGTTATAAGTCCTATAGTAACCTCTTGAGGAGACTAACCTGAAGGTTCATAGAGTTGAGTAACCTCAGTTTCCTCCAGGTATCCCACCCGGCTCAGTTCATCAGAAATATGAGCCACACAAGTTTCTTCTTCTGCCGCTCGTCGAGGAGATTTACTTCGCTCTCTGTGTTGATCAATAGAGATACACACATTATACCATATTTATAACACAATACACACATTATATCGTATTTATAACATAATTCACACATTATATCGTATTTATAACATAATACACACATTATATCGTATTCATAACACAATATACACACTATACCATATTTATAACTGGATTGATTGATTGGCCGGTGTTTTACACAATGCTGAAAGGTATTTCACTTATATGAGGGTGGTGTATTCCATCAATAATTGACACTAACACAACCAAGATGTGTAGCGTTTCCAAAATGTTGAAAAGTTAATTTTCCTCCAGTGCTAATTAAAGACAGCATTGCTACTCTTAAAACAAACTACCCTTAGCCAGAGGGCTATATAATATTAAAATAAAGATTCAATTTAAGAGATATTGGTAACAGTTGTCCAAAAAATAAATATCTGAAATCAAATCAAAATCTCACAAAACTCTGAGTATTGGTCAAACAAAACAATACTTAATGATATGATTCTTTTATCTTTCACATACTTGAAAAATAAATTTGATATACATTTCATAAACACCACCAAATTTTATTAGGCAAAACATAATAACTTAAACATGTGGAGGAGCAATAAATGAAAATATTTGTTTCCCAAATAACGTGCAGGGTTAGATCTAGGCTGTTTTAGAGTCTGTAAAAAGGACCCTTAATAAAATCAAATGAGCATTTTTTTTCAAATATCAAATGATTCTTTTCTTTTATCAAATGAAATATCCATTTGTATGTACCTAATATGTTTCCTGACTAATGAGGATACAACATGATCTGCATGACAATGCTCTCTTTAAATCAATAATTCACTTTTCAAATAGGCGGGGACCCTAACAAAATTTCTGGATCTAACCCTGACGTGTTATAATTTTCAAGTAAGCAATTACAAAAGCAGAATTATACCTTGTGGCTTGTCCCCTAGATCTTCTGCAGCTTGTTTGTTTAGATATCCTCTCTGATCCGCGTTCATCAGAATCTCCACCACCTCTTCTTGACTTCTGAACTTGTTGAGCTCGTTTAAATGGGTTGAAACCAGGAGTTGGGTCATACTGAGATAACTCCCCTTGACCCAATAAACTCTTTTCACCACAGAAACAGAAAGCACAGATCCTTCCAGAACTGTCAATATAAATCAACAGGTTCTTATTATTGAATATTCTTTTCAAGTCTTTGTTTTAAGTGAAGGAATGTCAAGTAAATTTTTGATAAAAGAGTCAATTGGTTTAGTAAATGATGTTGTTATCTTTTAACACCATTTTCAGTTCGCGGAAATTCATTTGAATTTATTTGATACATTACAATAATGTTTCTAGCTTGCTGGAAAAGCCAGAACAGCAGAATTGTTCAAACTTTATTTGAAGTGTTTAACAAATCAAGGAAGATCAAGCATGACCAATCTGACAAATACTTTTAGCTAAAAAAAAGCCAGGATTATATAGATGTTCTGTATGAACCATGGCAGGCCTTATGTTTTTCAAAATTTTGTGTAACCGATCTACCGTTGGTGTGAATTTTAACCCCCATAACCTGTTGTTCAGTTACATGAAACGAATTTGCACAAACAATTGTTCTCATGAATAAGTTACACCAAATATACTTCCATGTTACTTGTCTTAAGAGACTGTCAGTTTTAAATGTGTACATAATGCTCGCCTATTTCCAACATTTAATTCTACCAGATGTTCAGCTAAACAGTTAATGATTTCCATTACCTATAATAACATTGGGACAAACCTCAACAGCTTAAGCACAGTTCATTGGCCCTCTATGCCTTTAGTTTACAACCATTTCTTTTTTTCAAATTAAATTTTGGTTAACTTTTTACAATGTGTAAAATTAAGAAGCTCACTAAGTTTGGTGATAATGATTCAATCTCCATGCTGTTGACAAACATTCCCACAAAGTGACCTTAGACCTCACAAAAAAAATCAATATGTGATAATATTTTAAATCAGTCTTATAAGTTTAAATGAAGATCAAACAGCTCAATCCATGTATTTTCGGCACATTGTGATAGGATCACAAATGCTATTAAGAATATCCATGTTTTGGCAGAGGATACTAAATATAATAAAATCAGACTTATACACACCTTTCCGGTTCTTCAAATTGACATGCAGTGGAATCTGAGAAACAATCAAAAATCATTATTATATTAAAGCAAAGTTTTTTTTCCATATACATATTTTGAATGAATGAAGAGAGACAAATTTGCTTGCCTCCACAGGGATTATATATAATGCAATAACTGATACAGGCCTGTGCTGTTGGGAAGAAAGGACCAAACAGGATCTCAAATCCATATGATTTTGACATTTGTTTTTGTTCAGGAATTTTGATAATTTTAAAGTCATGCCAAAAAACATTACAGCGCAGGTATGCTGATGACACAGATACATTCAACCCACACACTAATGTGTACAAATAATCTCCGCTATATCATCAGTTCACAAATACAATTAACTAATTCCATGTTAAAATCTTCAAAAGAGAAGTCAGTAAGGACTTTATATTACCTGAATTGCAAATATAATTAGCGGTCACTCTGTGAAACCTGATTTTACCCATGCTAAGTACATATGTACAGCTCAAGTACATGTATGTGTTACGTATGTGATAAATCAAGGAAAACTAACAGGATGTATTTTTGGTCTTTCCTGTAAATTGTTATCAAACAAATGCAGAAAGTGGTAATGTAACTTGTACAATATTGTCCTGGAAGTGTGCATCTGTATAAGTTGGACACATTGAAAATAAAAACTTGAGAGGAAATAATAAAGTTAATAAGTTCTCAGTGTCTCATCACGCCAGATTAAATACCAAGGTGACACAATAGGTGGACTACACCATAGATGGGAAATCAAATAATGAGGACTTGACAATAATTCATACATGCAGACGAAGGGCTTAGACAGAGGGGTGTCTACCTGTCCTTTGGACACCCTGATTTGAACAATTGTCGTATTTGGACACTGGATTTTAAGAAACTTTAACATGCAGAAGATAGAGAAACTAAAAATTAGACTTAAAAAGTGAAGCAAAATTACAATTTTGGACACCATACTTTGATTTCTGGCTAAGCCCCTGCTTGCATGTAGAAAATTAGAAGTTTGTTTGTATAAAAACAGTAAAATTTGTGCTGTACAAAGAAAATTATAAATCAGATTAACTAACCTGACATGCTAGATTCTTCCTGATCATCAGGACAAAACATAGAGTCTGCTTCCATGTCTTCCTCTAGCTCCTGGTCGGAGGATTTGGCTTCCTGGGCTAGTGCTTCAGAGGCCAACTGACGACTACGACGAGGGGGCCGGTTCCTGATAATTAACAAGCAATTTATAATATTATCAGAAATAATTTTTTTAATCGATTGTTATACAACTCAAGACCGTAATGACACCACAGGATATAGAAAATATGTGATTAATACGTAGCTAACATGAGATTTGACAAAGGTTTATACTTGTGTGTTATAAATATACAAAATTATTAAACTCATTTCCGTTAATTTTGTATGTTATATGACAACGGATTATCAACATCTCAATCTGTCCTGCTTAAATAGGGTTAAAAAAAAAAGGGGGAAACCTAACAAAAACCACCTGCAATGGATACATGAATTTCTGAGCCACATCATAAAAACAAGTTCGACGTGAGATTCTCTTACTTTTTTCTCCTGGGTATAGGTGATGCAACACCATCCTTGCGTGGCCTTCCTGGTCCTCGTCGACTAAAGCCCAATGCGTCTGAGTATGGAGAATGGTCCGAGTGTGATGGGTACTCTTCAGACTGAGCAGCTATCTCCTCTTGAGTGAAATATCCCTCTTTACCGGCTCCAGATGCCACTGCCGCTATAGCCTGGCTGATGTTATCTTCTGCCACAGGCTCCGTCTCTGTTAAATGACTGTCTGTTATAGTTACAGAACTGGCCTCAGAGACAGGTGGGGAACCAGAGTCTTTTTCTCCTTGATCTGTACTGATGTCACACCCTTCTAAGCCTTCACTGGGTTCAGGGTCCTCTAGCTTCAACTTGAGGTCCTCTTCTGTTGACTTGTCCCCTGGTGTTTCTTCTCCATCTCCATCACCTGTTTGCTCTTCCTTGATCTCTGATGCTGAAAGAGGATGTATTTTGAAGTTTAAGGCTGTTTTCATTAAGCTACACAATTAATTAAACTGTATCTAAATCTCCAAAGGGTATCAAAGTCTCCTCGTGATAATATAAAGAGATAGTTTGTTTTATTTTTTATTTGATGTTGCTACAGGGGTGGAAATTTGCACGTTAATGCCGGTCATGTCCGGCGAAAAAACGGACTTGACCGGCAAACTCTTTGTTC
>JAVFBX010213948.1:0-11767 GCA_034783855.1 Mopalia kennerleyi
TTCTAACTTCGGCTTCTTCAGAAAAATAAGTATAACTCATTCGATTCTGTAATTACAACAAAAGTCCGTATTTTAGGCGCTAGTGCCTCTTTAACTATTCACTCGAGCAATATTCATGGTATTCAAACTTCACTATGTAATATCTTTTATATCTTTTCTTCAGAGATATCGGATAGCTTAGTGAAGCTTATTATTTTATTATTTCTAAACGGTCCATATTAAACTCATGGGTTTTTTTAAAAAGTTATGTTACCCCCCTTCTGATCAGCATCAGGCTCTTCTACAAATAAAGAATGAAAAGATTCGTGTTTAAAATATCTTCTCTATATACATAATAATTACCTGAACTGAAATTCAACACCGTCTCCTCCAATACATTCACTTTCTAACCTCATTGGTAATTCCATTGAATTGCACCCAAACACAGTGCCGTCCGCTGACACAATCTTCATGTTATAGCCGCCAGTAAATCCACAGATCTGATGGTGGGGTTTGAGGGCATTAAACGACACATATACCCATGGTAACAGTGCCAAATCCGCGGTGTAACACAAGAATGGTTCGATTTTATCGATCAAGCCTGACTCCTTGAGCTGGAAAACGCCCTTACTCCACATCACAATGTCCATGCATAGATACTGGGGCCGTTTTCCTTCCACCTCTTGTCTCACCAAGAATTTCGAACTAAACATAGAACGGACACAAGTGCGATTAAACAGGGAAACTCCTCGTGTGTTTGTGTTGGCTCCAGTGTGCACGTAAGCCGACATTTTGTTCTCATGGAAATATAAGAGCAATTCCCCTTGGCCATTCTGGCGTATTTTTCCAACCCACGGCTGTGTACCATTGTTCGCCACTACCGGCGGAAAGAAGCAGCACCCACAGAGCCCTACCGTAACGGCTAATATAATAAGTTGAATGCTTCTCATTGTGGTTCCTCTCGCCATCATTCTTTCTAGTTTATACAGAACATAAATTGTAGATCACTGCATCTTTTGCCAAAACTGGAAAAGTAAAAGGAAGATTTGATTAGGAATAATAAGGAAGCATTCTAAACATTATTCGCGGACTTACCTGCGGAGATTCCAACTCTAAGGTATCACCGAGCCATCTGGCCTGGTTTCCGAAAGTTTCCGATTTCGGACACCAGCTTTCAGTGCGCAGTGATACTCGTCGCATCACAGTGTGAATGGATTTTACAATGGTTTGTTGACAAACAACACGTGTTTTGGCTTAATCTGCTGTTACAAAATGTGACCGTTTGAGTTAAAAAAAATCTATGCTTTGGTTTCGGCTCTGTTGTATTTACTTGTTAAATGAATAAACTCGACTGTTAAGATCAATAAACACCGTATGTTCTTTTTTCTTACGATTTTCACATATTAACGCGTCTTTAATTAGTTTAAAAAATATGTCTGTACACCCAGCCGAGGATATATTAATTTCACCAAAATTAAAAGATGTTAGCTATTCAAAAAGTAATTGGGCTAATGCAGGCACACCATCGTGTAAGTAAAATAACCTGAAGTACAATGTTTAATCCAAATTAAACAAAATAAAGCCATTGCTTTTTAACCACGTTCGGATATGACCTGTTCAATTAATACTTTCAGACTCTACCATTCCACAGTGAAATTATAATATGAAGTTTTACAACATCAACGTTTACCCAACAAATGATGCTGAATTTATCAAGTGTAAAAATGTTCACTACTCTCTGTTCTAACAAAGTAACATTCAAATTTGGAAATCCAATTTCTTCATGCCTGACAAATTGACAAAGTGGTATGGTTATCTTCTGGTATACATATTGATATCCAATCATATGCCTGTATCTGCCGTTTGGAGGCAAAACATTTACACCAACGCTGATTGGATGACAGCAACAACTCCACATTTCCCGCGACGTGCGAAACCTTGACCTCGGCATTAGATAAGAGGTCAACAAAATGCAAGCCAAACAAGCGCTATAAAATGCAACTTGACTGGCTCCTGATATCAAGTCTCCAATAGCACCCTGTGGTGTCCGTCTCGCGCTAAACATTCGCTTATATGCAGCAACTGAAATGGACAGTCAGTAGTAAATATATGTAAAAGCCGCTGCATATTTGAGCGTAGCACAGGGTCGGTTCAGAAGACAATATGCTTAATGTGTGGTTATTGTTAGCGCACATTTTCCGAGCGTAGAATAAGAGCGGGTGGCTAAATGGTCTAAGTGGCCGGCATTGAATGCTGGTCCGGCGATTCTGGGCCTGACTGAGGGTCGTAGTTTTGATTCCCGGACGGGTTTCAGCCTGTTAAATGTTCTGAACTAGAATCTGTTCAAGCTAAGAAAGCGATATCTCAAAATAACGAAAATACGGACGAATAAACTCGCCGTTATCCGCTTCGGACTGTTCCGACATTATGTGTCGGTGTATCAGCCAACTTTGTAATGCTATTAATGCATATCTGAGGGATTGTTGTGATTTGCACTTATGACTCCAGCACTCGCTGTTGCTTGAAATATCTACGTACTCGTGTTTTTTTTCCAACGTTAAAGTCATTCCTAAGCATGAGTTTACATCAGTATCGTTCTTTAACACCGTCCGCACGGCGTTACCGTCATGCGTAGAATTAATTCATCCTATCAACCCTTTTTAAAACTGCTGACCCAAGACACCCATTGTCGATGGTAGTACATAATACTTGCATCATGTTTCTTTGCTTGACTTCAACCCGGAAGTTTAATAAAAATCACGAAAAGTAGGGGATGAAATCTCGAGGTAGGTCAGCGAATAACGTTTAGAATGCAAAGAGAAGCTTTATGAATAAAAATAATTACGGATATAATTTAACGTGTAAGAAATATAACTAAATAAACTTAAATGCCAGGAAGAAAAATATATTCATTAAACATTGAAATAGAAATGAACTTTATTGAAATAGCTAGACGAAACGTCTAATTTAGTGAAAACAAATGTGCGTAACTTGAATCATGATGTCAATACAATTATAAGGATTCAATCCAACAATGTTTATCCAATCCTAAATCAATAGATTTTATTCATTATTTGTGACGAATGAGGAAGCGGACAAACGAGTTCCCCACTTAAAGTGTTTCTTTTACTAGAATGTTATATAAGGATTTCTGGTTTGTTGTTTTTAGAAGATCAAACAGACGTAATCGAAGTGTGAGAAGACCGGCTTAGCTCACGAAACTATTCAACTGTCTGTATTAACATACACAATGTTGAGCACGATTTTGTTTGAACTTTTCTTGCAAATGCAATGGAAACCTAACGATTTTTTTCGTAACCCTCATTTTTATGTTGACTGTTCGCAACAAACCTATATTGGAGATTTAGAGTCGAAACCTTTCTATTTAATGCAAATATTTCGACCTCTGTTGTGTAACAGTAAAATGCTATCCTTAAGGTTTATAAATACATTTCCGCATACATATGATATAGTCATGTGAACTGAACGAATATGCCTGTCCGAATCTCTGTATTCCAACAGACGCACATCCAGTGTTATATGTGTGTGATCTGTTGGGAAGCAACATTCTTCCTCGATGCGAAGACGTATGTTATTGACTTTACAGTCAAGATGAATAGAGATACGACGTGCAGCTGTACCCAAACTTTGGAAACAAGGACCGGTTAGAAAGACTCAAGTAGTACAGTTACATTATTCCTTAGCTGATGGCATGAATACACTAGCTTAAATCGTGTGGATATCAGAAGTCAATTAAAGTACAGCATGGCTCCACCGTTCGTCTGACCCTGATGAAGTCAGAAAAAGAGCTGGAAAGGTCGGATTCGTAACTCCCCACAAATCAGTAATAATTTGTTATTGCCAGTAGTGCGTGTCAGAGAATCCTTGTATGCTACAAAAGCTTGTTATCGGACTCTCAGAAAGTCCCGTTTCGATTTATTAAAACCGTATGACAGAAACCATACAAGACGCACTAATTTGATTTCTAGTAACCCATACTCTTGTATATTGACCAGGGAACACGATAGATATTCCCTTAGGGTGGACCCGCAGAGATAATTTGTGCCCGGCATGCAAACACAGTTATAACATCATTGCGGCTATGTCTTCAGAGGCACTCAATCTCATTGTGGGCCTGTCTTTGATAGTTAGAGCGCCCCCTATCTGACATCTCCCTAACCATTATACATTCAGATTGGATTCATGGTAATCCCATAATCAGAAAATTACTGTATAATAACATTGGCCATTTCATTTCGATGATGGCGATAGGGCTTGCTCTCCTCTACTGTGCACTGTAAAATACACAGCCGATTACAGATACGCGTTCAAAGCAAGTCTATGACAACATGGTTTGTATCGTAGAACTTGATCTGCTCACAGGAAATGCAAATTTTTCTAAGTCTAAATGTAAGGTTTACGGTTAGGGTTAGGTTTGGTATTAGGAAAAGTCTATCAAACAGAGGTATGAAACCAGTCATTACCCAGTCTCAACGGCATTGTGACCAGACAGGCACTGATTGATAAAAACGCCCCTTAAGCCTGCCGCACACGGTCTTGTCGCCTGTGTTCAACGGCACGAGTGCGGGGTAGCACAGCCACTTGCGCAGCTCTTCAGCTGCAGCGCACACATCGCCAATAATTTCGTCTATGGTCGCCATTTTGCATGAATCACGTGAAACCAAGCGCCGTTTCTATTGGTCAAAAAGTTTTCCTGCCTCAGCCAGGAGCACAGCGAGCCCGCAAACGACGTGGAATAAACCACACGTGAAATAAAATATCAAACATGTTGGATACTTTCCACAGCGCCACTCGATCGTGCCGTGTGGCACACAAAACCTCCACCGCAGATTTGGGGAATCTGCTGCGCCATCTACCACATGTGGAGCTTTCCGCATCCCAGTCATCTCGTGTGCGGCAGGCTTTACGCTGCAATCAGCTTTGGTATGAAGGTTTTGCCTCGAAACAGCCGATACAGGCATGCGATTTGATATAGTCAACAGCCACTCGACAGCCGGCTAAATACGTTAATCAACGGGTGTATATAAAATGTAACCAGCAATTTGAGTTGCATGAGCAGCTTCTCTGCCACTTTGCGACGTTATGAGGGTATGAACGCTTCAGTCATAGCTGCTCATGGTACATTATTTCATAGCGTCTGGTCGCTACAGTCTACCTTAACCTGAACCTCAATGCCGTAGCAATAAATGGTTAACTTAAATTTTACCGAAATCAGTTTGAATATGTCTTCAACATGCTAAGAAACTTACCTCTCTGCCCACTCTGCCAGTTCCGGCCGCCACATCCAGAATGTAGATCGAAGCCCGGGGCTCGGGTGGGTAAAACTCGTCTAACACATCGGCCACCATAAGATGGCCGCGGTGTACAATCGTCTCAAAATCCTACAAACACATCACCAGCAGGTGTGAGGAAGTGCAAAGTACTGCAAACAGTTCATTTTTAAGTCATTTAACAGTTGAAAAGAGGAGCAAACAAAAGGGAAAACCATGCCATAGTCAAATTATAAACCATCTCTCATCCGGGCAACAAAACAGCTATATAATTTATTGATTCTTCGTTTTCCTCTTCACTATTGGTGCTGTAAGAGAAAAATATTGTGGACCTGCTACACCATCGTTCATTTTTCTTCTAGCTAAGAATAAGTCATGCAGGTTGCTCAACATTGACATATCCTACGGACACAAAACGTTTCAATAAACACTTATTTAAACCAATGTGTCACAAAATTTCCACCATACATTTTTCTAACAGCACCAGTTTTGAAGCGGCTTTCGGTGGAAAACTATGACTTGTTTGACTATGATTATGTTTTTTTAATAAATTTAATGCCTTTAGGGTTATTCACATACAATCTGATACCAGCTAAACTCATATACAATTATTAATGCGTTTATTAGATCGGCGTTTCACTTTGTACTCAAGCATATTTCATTTATCTTGCGCTAACTTTGCATTGCAGGGTGTATAGTAGAATACCGCAACCTTGTAGTGCCTGCATGGCGGTCGGCAGTGCAATGCACAGTCAATAAATGCCAATTGTGTCGTATTCCATAGATTTATTCCAAAGTTACATTCTGCCTTGATAAGCTAAATGCTACTTGATGGTAACAGCACGACGGTTAGTTTACTTTGAAATTGAGGACCATTATTATTCCAATAGGTCTTCAGTCGAACATTACATATGTTATGGTGATACAATACCCCATTCCTACATACACAATATTCTATCATTATATTGCGCTGCTGATAAGTTGCTGCAACAGAGAATGACATGAACCAGACGTTACCGAGACGGAGTATTTTGTAACAGATGGTCCTTGTTGGTGTAAGGATATGAAATACAGAAGCTGCCATTCCGAATCATTTTGTAACCATAAAGTATCTACAGCTCGTCAACACCGACTGTCACTTTAAACCCGCACCACCAATGTCTTACCAGGAAGTCACGAGGCGGAGCTGTACATTTAGCCACAGTTACGAAAAATCTAGCTGCTTAAAAATTAGAAAATGTGTCATGCGGGTCAACAGAAAATTTAACAATGTTTTGATTAGGAATAAATAAGTTTGTTAGTACCTTTAAAAAGGAATTGCTTTGGTCTACAGTTTTAATCAAATGATTCCGGATTTGAATGGGATGCGACGTGGCGTGGAAAACAATAACATCTTTCTAAAGGCACAAGCGCCTGGTGAATTTTACTGGCTGCCAAGTGACATCACATTAAAATCTTTTTGGTTGTTCGCCGTGACAAACTTTGACTACGCCATGCAAAAGCCTATAACTACCATAATGATTGGCGACACGACGCAGCATCCAATTTACTGTTTGCTTTAAATACGATTTGCCACGCTCTATACCAAGATTGTTCTTCTTTTCAAACTGGTTCTCTACTATAGGCCTACATCGTGTGGGTGGGAAAGGGGTATTAGATTGGCTATTTAGGTTGACACTGATCAGCCGCCATATGATCAACCAATCATTCAATTAAGGATCGATGGATGAATCAATCAATCAATCATGTTAATAATTAATACTGATGTATCAAAACGTATCAAAACGGTTACATAATATATAGTATATCCGTTATCTAAAAGATATGGACTGGAAAAATGTGCGTTTCATATTGATTTAAAATGAGATTCATTAATTACATATAATTACTCTAGTTCGAAGGTAAAATTCTGTTTCAAACACGACTTACATTATCATATTTTCTGGCCCAGTCTTTGTAACCGTCATGCACTGCGGCATCACTAACTTTTGTGTCGTAAAAATTCTCAAATTCTTGCATTGTGTCTTGACAGCGTTCCTCCATTCTGAGTCCTATTTTTGTCACGAAGAGGTTTTACTGACTGTGCGGGTTATATGTCAGGTGCTAGGTTTCATCGGAAGAGAAAACAATGACACAAGAAATACAATACTTTTGTGTAGACGAATACTGTATGCAGAGTGTTTCAATGTTTCTACCATCAATAAATACAGCTCGAGATACCTGAGGTGCCAGTTGAGAAACAACGGCCTCAGGTATAAGGAATTCTATGTAGGCTGTTGAACGCGAAACGGAAAAGACCTGTTGGTATATCGGACCTGGTCTCACAATATGAACACTTCATAGATCAGGACTAATGTTAATTTGGTCTGCATTTAAATGTCCCCGTATAACTGGTTTTAACCAATACACTTCCAGGCTGCCTCCACGTGCCCAGCCGAATGGAATTTTTACAAGCTGTCCCTGCAGCATTTAGTTCTGCAACCCAGGCATATTGCTGATTTCGCTTTTGGGTGACGGTTTGACGTATAGGTTACATAATTCTGAATTTGAACATGTTAAAGCTCTTACCTTGCGACAGATTCAGGTCATTGAAGCACAAATACGATCCACAAACGTGTGTTGTGGTATGAAGTTTAACTGTCACTTTTGACCAAGTTGTATAGACATGTGTCAAACTATGAACGACACATCCACACGTGGTTCTCGAAACAGAGGAAATATACTGGTTGAATAATACACTGGTTAACTTACATAATTATAGTAAAAACATGCAATCTATTGTACATCCCATGCCGAGAAATCTGATAGTCTCCTCCACTATCGAAACTCTCATGATAATACGAATTGTTTAACTGGTGCGCTCCATTTTGAATTTCTAACTGTAAAATCCAGTTTCCGGATGCAGCAGAATCTCTCCGAGTTGCTAGCAACGGACAGATGAATCTCTGAGTTGTTAGCAACGGACTCAGCCTAATCTCTTATTTGTTAGCAACGGCCTCATGCGAATCTTTGAGTCATTCGCAACCGGACTCGGACAAATCTAAAAAGTCGCCGCAAGGTAAAAAACATACGTAGCCGTGAAATGGACATGGAACAAATAATTTCTTTCTACAATTAACTCGTTATAACGACTTACTAAGTCTTTATAACGAGATAGTAAGTCGTCATAACGAGATAGTAAGTCGTTATAACGAGATGGTAAGTCAGTACTCTAGCTTCCGATCACATGTAATAGTACATTTGACCCTGTTATTCAAACTTTTATCGCAACATAAGCAGTGAAAACTGCGCCCGTTAACACTTAAGCTCCTGACGCTGGGTGCCTGATGAATCATCACAGGAAATGGCTGTTAAAACACCAAATTTTTCATATAAACAGTATAGGCCTATAATATAATAATTCAATTATTAATTAAAGTTTTACTTCATGACCGTACAATCCCAATGCGATGGCAGTTTTTTTTAGTAATTTCTTAGCATCAAATTTGGAAAAATGCTGTAAATTTAACTCTTCGACGGAAAAGCGTGAACTATTCATTAGTCAGTCGCTCTAAAACATTAAGGCGACTGTATTTGCCAAGAACAAATCAAATGTTGAAAATGAATTGCTTTCTTTAAGTCTTACAATTTTCCTCATAGAATCGGAGATTTCTGTATTGGACTTTCTGTGTCATTTAACCTTTAATAATAGTTTGTTTGATTGGGGTTTAACGTCGTACTCAAGGGTATTTCACTTATATGACGACGGATTGTCCACTTCTATCTGTTCCTTGCCCTAGTCTGGTGGAAAACCGTGAGGGAACCTCGTTAAACCAATCCCAGCGATTGCCGGAGCCACATCTTGCGACTCATTCGTATACCTGAGGGTCGACAGACGGACTCGCTAACCACTACGCCACGGCCGCGGGCCTTTAATAATAGTAGGCTTATTACAATTATAGCCATACTTGTACAACAAATTGTTTATGTATGTGCGTGGAGTATAGTTACTCAAGCTTTGCAAGACATTTAAATGCTACGAAGCAATTTTTTTTCAAAACATAAGTTTTATCAAAAATAATTAAGCGAGCGAATCAATTAAGCGAATATTTCGGTCTTAATACTGATCAACATAAATTTATTAACTGAATGTTGCTCTATCATTGCTTAGTGAATGTATCAGGAGTACGCACGGATATACTACCATTATTTGATGATCACAGTGCGATTGTCGCAAACAAATGAGTATGTTCTACAATTGTAATGCGGTATTTGGTATTTAACATTCTTGTAGGCCGACAGAGGGCGCGCGAGTAGCCCATGGAAAGGTTTTGCCCAGTTGCCAAAGTTGTCCGTTTAATTCAATACAAAATGTCGGACATCATTAAATAATAATTTGTTAAATTCCTAGTCTATATATTATAAAGTTATGGTCCAATAATGCAATAAACTTGTGCTGTTGTGGGATAAAGTGATATCTATAATAATGTGACGAGTGGCTGGGTGGACCTACCTGTACCCTGACGACCTATACATAGGTGCTGGCCCTACATTGTCCAGCGAATATCGTGCTATACGGACATTCTCAACAATGTTCATCCATAACAAAAGAACCTGCAAAAGGACAAAGTATGTCCTTTTTGTGAAACGAATTAAGATAACAATAAACTTACTTCGTCATATTTACCATTTTGAGCCCAGCGCCCATAACCATGTGTAACATCATCCGGTGTGACATTCGTGTCCAGAAAGTCTTCAAACTCCTCTAGAGTAGTATCACGAATGTCTTTCGCCATCTTGAGAAAATACCCGTCACTTGTAGCACAAACAGTGTTTGGAGTGAAATATGTTTCAGAGACGTTAATGATGTAACAGTAGTTTAACTGACGTTACACTAAAGCCACACTTGTGTCTGGGTTCTGGGTCCTGATAATACCAATCTAAAATAGTATCAATTTTGATACATTTGCAAAGTATAGTAGCTAAGTGAAGATCGTCCACATCAAAGACGTAACAAAGCTACTGTACGCAAGTTATCATAAGGCGAATAGTTTTCTATTAAATAAAGGCTGAGGAGTCACGAGCACTCAAAAGTTTAATGTCAGACACGAGAACGTATGTATATAATTTACCTTGTTGGTTCGTTTTGTTTACATATATGTCAATTATTGTTTAATAATTCTAACAGCTCAGTAGTATGGTTCAGATGTAAAAACATAACATGTTGATGTGAACACGTAGGCTACGTCTCTAATGTGTATATTTATCATGTTGTATTGGTAAGTAATAAAAATGATATACCACTTTGGACTATGGGCAACACAAATGAAACCTAACTGGATTTGGTTGTGTTATTGGGGTTAAACAACGTTATTTCATATGACGGGATGCCAGAACTTGTGAAAGAAACTACCCTTGCCGCCATCGGCTATTGAAACATCCCAACAAGAACGGCTGCATGTTGACCCTAAGCTCTTAGCGCAAGAGGAAAACAGTCCTTTCCCAACAGCCTGCGGCTTTGATATAGTTTCATATAAGACAGGCGTTTAAATCGAGCAGAGACAATTAGCTCAGTTTGTCCAGAATTAACAAAAAGAAACTCAAACAGATATATATATTTTGTGACATGGTCATTTATTTAATAAATAACAAGGTCACTAGTATGGCAAGCCGGTTTATAGTTTCTTCCTATATTCTACTTATATCGAATTAGTTTTACTTTTACTTTACTTATGTACAATTCTTTTTCACATATATGAAATTCTTTTTTACTTATGTTGAAATGATTTTATCTACCAAAAATGTTCCACTCGCCTTTTTATTTTACATAAGTGAAAAAGATTTCCACATATGTTGATTAAAGGTTTATTTTCTAAACCTCTACTTAATTTATCTGAAGAATGTTGAGGTCTACCATAAACAGTAAAAATGTTTCGCATCTTAATTTGTTATAATGTGATACTTACAGTTTTATTGAACATATGTATCGGACTGTTATCTAGGTTTTAATACCTTTGAGTTTATGTTGTGTTCTTTCGTAGTTAATCTACTTACGCGTAGTTAGAAGTCAGTATAAGCCTGGCGGTACGGGTTAGATATCTGATCGCTGGAAACAGTCAATATTCATCCTCAATGAAGTAATAAAGAAACCTGTTCAATTTGAAACTAGTATTGTCGTTTTGTGATCAACAATTTCTTTTCCCCAGCTGAAGCCAAGAACAGTATAAACGACTAGATTATTTGGAATTAAAGAATATTCATTCTCCATTTCACTTGCACTTTGACTCTTTTTGTGTGTCTTTAGCTTTAAACATATCTTTATTGTCTACGGAACAAAAGTAAGCAGGATGACTAAAGCATTGCTCCGTTTGCAATCAATACATTATATATGGCGTGTTGAGCAAGTTCAAATAGTAGAAATAGTAATATAGTAATAATAGATAAAACTAGAGCTGTAGCGACAGCTATATAGGATTCCGATAACTATTCAATTGTCTATGACTTTTAAATTCGACCAA
>JAVFBX010213959.1:0-21588 GCA_034783855.1 Mopalia kennerleyi
TCTTTTGGAAAATTTATAAATATGTATGTCACTTGCTTCTCTAAATTGAACTTAGGTTCACCCCCCCCCCCCCCCTCCCCCTACCACCTCCAAAATACAAACAACCAAGATGAAGTTAGGCCTTTTTTTGGTTAAATATTATACTTTTACTGCAGAAAAAGAATACATTGCGTCTTAGTTATACAGTGTATCAATAGAGGCATGTTTGGTTTCGAATCAATTCACAATCAATGGTCACTACAAATACAAGCACAATGGGTATTTTTATGTCACCGCTTAATCCCTTACAAGTATCTACGGTACTGTATTTAACTGACTGTCAAAACACAACAATGTGAAATGATGTAGTCAAATTTTATAATGATAGCCACAAGTTCAATTCAAATAAGTAATAACAAAATATAGGGTGTTTTGTCGTATAAAAATACATGACGTTCGTGTGAGACGAACTCACAAATGGATACAAAATGTGATGATAAACTATATCCAAACCAAGTTACCTGTCGCCAAATCCACAATTTTATTTTGCTTACATGATGTATATGCCTTCAAAGATCATGTCAACCATACAAATAGGAAGTATAACAGTGTTAAGTGTTGGGACTATTAGAGTGTTATTATAACATATACATACATAATTAATATATTACATATTGCATTAATTATATGCATTTGACTAATTCTTTGACTTTAAAAAAAAAACTTTAACAATTTGTTCATTTAAATGGCCAAAGTGAAATTAGACTTTGTGGGACACCTTATGTTCGGCTTTTTCTCTCATCAGACTCGTTTTCAAAGTAAACCTTATTATGCTAGCCCCAGTGCGTTAAAAGGAACTAACCCCATATATCGGTTTGGAAAAGACGCTAAATGTGCGTACTTCCAAAGTGTTTATCATTGGGCAAAGAAGTGTCCCGAAAAATCGGCAAATGTGGACATAACGACAAATACAAACAAGGAGAAGCAAGCTTAGCTAAAAGACCGTCACATGGCTTTATTTACTAAAAGACAACGCGTTGATTGTGAAGTTCTTGTTTTGGTGTCGTTTGGCGAAGCAATCATCGATACAGCTTGTACTCGTACAGTATGTGGGGGAACTTAAAACAGTACATAGATACTCTAAGTGAAATAGAATAGAATATTGTTTCTATTTTTCCAAGTCGTAAGCTGTTTAAATTTGGTGATGGTCCGGTTGTGAATTCTGTGAAACGCTTGGTTATACCAGCTGTTATTGGACAAACTGTATGTGCAACAGATACGGAGGTAGTTATCTGTGATATCCCCTTGTTACCTAGTTAACAATCCCTGAAAAAGGCAGATACAGTCCTAATGTTTGGTACAGACATACAGCTGGAATGTACTTCAGGCGTGATTGCGTTAAAAAAAACTCAGCAATCATCTTCCTGATAAAGAAATTTTGGCTGTTGATACAGACAAAATTACTGAAACAGATAAACAGAAACTGCTGCTCAAACTTCCTAAGCAGTTTGGCCATGCTTCTGCTGAAAGACTCACACGCTTGCTGGCACGAAAGACAGTGTAATATTTAACTTACTTCACTTCATTAAAGACAATTGTTTTATTGTCTGAAACGGAAAAAGTCCTAAGACTGCGGTGGGTCTTACCTTAGCTACTGAATAAACTGAAACAGTAGCGGTTGGTTTGCATGAACGACAGCATGGTATATGGTACCTACATATCGTGGATCAGTTTACGAGGATTAGTGCGGGTAGGAATTTAAGCACCAAAAGACCATCTTGGTTTTCACGAAAGTTGCTACACTGCTGGGTCAGTGTACATAGTGCTCCGACGTGCATGTATAGCGACAATGGGGGCGTATTTAACAACGTGCAAGTACGGGATATGGCCGAAAACTTCAATATTGAGCTGAAAACTACACCCGCCTATAGCCCATTGAATAATGGTTATTTGGAGCGCCATAATAAAACTGTAAATGAAATGGTTTTGAAAACTCGTGCTTATAAACAATGTGATTGGGAAACCCCATTTAATTGGACACTGATAACAACAAATGGGTTTCAGAATGTGCACGGATATAATTCCTATCAACTGGCTTCTGGACGATCACCAAATCTGCACCGTATGTTGACTGATAAGCCCCCAGCGCATCTATGAGTGCAGTTGTGGCAACAAAATTGTCTTCTCTTCATAAAGGTCGAACTGCTTTTACAGAGGCAGAATGTTCTGAACGTATTCGAAGAGCTCTTCGAAAACCAGTTCATCCAAATAATATACAATACCAGCCCCGTGATAAAGTTTACTATAAACGACCAGGAACTGTTATTGGTAAGGTTGGTTTTGTCGTTTTTGTGCGGCAAGTTGGTGTATCTGTACGAGTCCATAACTGTCGTTTGGCCAAAGTTAATCAAAAAAAGGGTCAATGTCGAACTACAAGAATCTTCATTAATCAACGTAGAAGAAAAAACGTAGGGATTGACATTTCAATTAAGGATAATCGGAGGACGATCAATTACACAAACAGGGACTAAGAAACATCAAATGGAACAATCAGAACATTTGAAAGTCACACCGGGATAGACAACTAAATTTGCAAACAGAGAGAGTGGAGACATCTGTGTTGCAGAAGATCATAGTAGAGCAGGCAAGGCAACAGGGTAATACCATAATTGTTTCAATTTGAAATATTTTGAACCAGCAGATTTGAATGGTGAAATGCTGTCTATGGACTTAAGTAAGGTCGACAGACTTCAATGCGTAGATAGCATATACAAATCTGAACAGCCTACTACACAGACTTGAAGCAGTAACAATAAGACAGAACATGTTATAAAACTAGAAAACATCTTTTTTAAAGGGGGAAAAGCTAAATAGTTGGCTAATTGGCAGCAAGATAAAGTGTATGTAGCCCAGAAAGACTGTGGTCAAAAATGCATTTCCACAAGATGGATATGTACTCTTTAAGAAGGCGCAGATGGAAAATTACCTAAAGCCAGATTCTTAGCCAGAGAGTTCGAAGAACTGGGGAATTACCAAATACCGAAAGACACCATGGGGAATTAACAAATACCGACATACTCTCTGGGGAATTATCAAATACCGAAAGACTCCCTGGGGAATATACAAATACCGAAAGACTCCCTGGGGAATTAACAAATACCGAAAGACTCCCTGGGGAATTAACAAATGCCGTAAGACTCCCTGGGGAATTAACAAATACCGGAAGACTCCCTGGGGAATTAACAAATACCGAAAGACTCTCTGGGGAATTAACAAATACCGAAAGACTCCCTGGGGAATTAACAAATACCAAAAGATTCCGCCACTTGTGCCACTGAATTTCTAAAAATTGTGCTAGATATTTTGGCACAGAAACAATGACGGCCTAATTCAATGGACATAATGACCGCTTTCTTACAGGGTTCCAAATTGTCACAAAATCTATTTTCTAAGACCACCTATAGCCAATGCAGTAGGCGTTGTATGGAAATTTCGAAAATGTGTGTATGGTCTGTCAGATGCCTATTCAATGGTATGATAGGATTCATGAAGTGATGTTAAGTTGTGGTGGCAAAATCAGAAAGCTGTGTTTATGAAATACTGGCTTACCATGTAGATGATTTCATTTGGGGTGGTTCAGCCTATTAATATCGATAAGTCATGCATGTTGATGCGGAATTCTGATCTTGAGTCTTACGGAATAACAGTTGGGCAGATTTCACGGATAGCCCGGTCGAGTCATTCTGATGCGTATTTATGAAGCCTCAGTCTTGGCAACAGCACAAAAACATGCTAGAGTACAAAACATCATTGATGTCAATAAAGTTATCAGAAAGGTAAAGACAAATAACGACTGTTGAACTTTTGAACTGTACTTTTTGACGATGCCTCTATGGCTAGCCTGTCAAATGGTGTCACACAGTGTGGTCATTTCATTATTTTAATGGGACAAACTTTTCTCCATTAGCCTGGCAATCTAAGAAAATATGCCGTGAGGTTCATTAGCCGAAGAAGCTCTAGCTTTGCCTGAGGGTGTCGATAATGGTATTTATATGACTACTGTGTTCACAGATCTCATGGAAAATATAGCCAAACCGGAGTTATTACCGATCATATATCTTATAAACAATCATTCATTTTATGATGCCGTTGGTTCAACAAAATTTGAAGCAGACAAGCGTTTACGGCTCGAGATAAGTTATATTAAAGACGTGATCAGATCAAGCATATGAAGTGGCTTCTCGCTAAAATTGAGCAGGATGATTATCCTCCAAAACATTGAGCTTGTCCACTGAGATTACTCAAAGCTTTGCCTGATGGCATATGGCAAGATTAATCTGTCCATTTAAAATGTATGCATCACTGTATGTATGTATTACCCTTACCCATGTTACAAAATATTGTTAACAATAGATGTGTGGTCTGTTCATAGAATGATCTTAACAAAACGCAAGAGTGAAGACAGTTTTTATCATGAATTTATTTCTTCAATCATTTTCACAATTGATACATTTATGCCATTTCATTTACAAGTTACTGTTCAATGTGAAAGTGTTCATTGCAAGTTAGTTCAACATTTTTTTGGTTTTATTTATATTTTTCTAAAAACAGATGGGAGTTTGTTTATCCTGTAATATTTATCCATGCTATCATCGATTGATATGTTCTCTGTTTACTACAATATGTATTTTGCTATCTCCATTCAATAAAGAGTTTCACTTCCGGTGGTACGGAGCAAAATGAAAGCATTTTTTTGTGTAGGTGTTGGTAGCTGTAAATATACTATTGATTGACTGACTTGGAGCATAAACGGTATTTAACAGCAGGCTATACTTAATTGCCCCTTATTCTAGTCGATACATGATTCTGTTTTCTCTTTAACCAGGTGTCGCTGTCATGGTGGTAGTGTTTAACCTAATTACAGGAACGTTCAACGCCAGTCACGCTGTGAGACTTATCTGCGCTGCATTTGACGGCGTGACTGTAGAACCAGAAGTGGTGAAGAGCTGTGCTAATTCCTGGAATAGAGCTTCGTGCAAGGAGGCAGGTGACGCATCAAAGTAAATATTTACCAGAAAACGATCACAACATGTTCTATGATTTCACATCTTGACATAAATATGGAAAATCTAAGTAAGGTTTTACCAGCAAGTGGATTATATGTTTTTCGTAAATCTCCATCAAATATGAAACTTGCCTTGTTCTAGTTACATAGATTTGAATTATATATATTTATACTAGTGTCAGCAAGCAAACTTTTATTTGTCTGCACTAAATATATTTATTATAGAAAGTATCCAAAACTGTGTTTGTATTAGGTGTATTCAGTTAAACAGTTCGCAGTTTTCAGCCGAAAGCTGATACTTTTTATTTTAAAGTGACCTGATGCTGTGTTGAAATTGTGCTTTTAGGGCCGCTTCCTGTGATGGCTTTCGCTATCACAGGAAATTTCATTTAAAAATACAAAAAAATAACAATAAATTATTTATAATAACAAAATATAAATTACTCTTTTATTAAAACTTAAAGTATATATTTACAATGTATATAAGAGTTATTTACAGTGTTTTGCTATGTTTGATTTTATTTTAATTGTCTGTTGGCATATAATAGGTAATATATAGGAATATTTCTTGTCTCGTCTGCGTCCTTTGCACACAGAGCCGTCCAGAAAAAACTGCTGATTCCTCTATCCCTAGACCAGTTGCAGTTATATGCATCGGAACTAGTAGAAATCTGTGCCTGTAACTCTGCTCTTAGTGAGCATTTCTTCAGACTGAAGTTGCGTTTGGTTTTTCACCCACAGTTGTAGGAATGAGATGTTTATCCAAAACGGTCTTGCGTATTTTGTTATAGTCATGGGTGCAGCCAGTTTGTCCTGTTTGTCTCGCGTAAATATGTCTGTAGTCTGTCGGTATCTGAAAAGATATGGATAGGTGTGTAGCATAGGAATATTATAATTTGTTTAAATACAAAAATCAATATAGTAACAACAATAGTAACAATGAGCTTGATGGTAATAATAATAACGGTAATAATAATAACATCAGTAACAAACATTTAAGAAAAAAGGGGGTGGGGGGAGGGGGGGAGAGAATCATTTACTATTTATTTAGGGGAGTATAAAATGCGGCCCACACAGAACATAGTATATCCGCCTCCCTACTGCCCATATTGTTTTTCCTAATTTTAAAAGTGGTATCAATTACGATTCATCCACGCCTCAAGGACAGCGTGGCAGGCGGCCCACAAAGAACATGGTATCTCTACTGCCACGCTTCCTATTATGATTTGTTGTTTTACATTTTAAATTTGACCTGGATTCCGATTGTGTTTTATATGTGAAGGTTACATATGACGCAATTCCTTTGTAGACGCCAGTTATCTTTTCGATCAGCAGATTCGCGATTCAGTTATCATTTCGTTGTTTTCCACCGGAAGAAGATTGCTTTTTATTTTAAACTACGAAGGATGACTTGTAGCGATCGTGTGTGGAATATGAAGAGTGTATCTGGTGTAGTTTTCTTCGTAGAGACCAATGAAAAATTCAAACAACAGTTCATGATTCAGCTAACATTTCGCCATTTTCCCATAGAAGTGGCATCCCCTTTTTATTTTAAAGTATACAGAACGCCCTATCATCATCGTATGTGGAATATGGATGTTATATCCGATTTTGTTAACAATTCAAACAGCTATTCTCTAATCAGTAATGAAGTCGCCATTTTCCACCCGAGTTGGAAACTTTTTTTTTAATCTTTATCTGGCCTCATAAATAAGACCTACATGTTACATATCTAGGTCTTATCTTTTTCAAGTCTTTTCAGTTATTTTCAAGAAGTGACTTATCGGACTAAATGTAGTGGAAACGAAGTACAGCACCGTTTCCTACCTTATGTAGATTGATACAGGAGTCCTTCCAGCAACACACATCAAGTTTTAATTATCAACCTTGCGTCACCAGGCTTGTGTACATAGCCAAGTTGGCAATGCAGTCCATGTTAAAAGCCATCTTGTAGTCTAAGGCTCAAATGTCTGGATGTAATTATTTCGTTAGGGGCTTACACAGTTACGTCTCGTTCTACTGAACAACGCAAGGCTCCTGCATTGATCTGCATGAGGTAGGAAACGCTTTGTACTTTTTTGTCTTGTTTTGCACTACATTTGGTCCATTACATAAGTTTCTAATAATATTAAGGTAAGATCTAGATGTGTAACATGTAAGTTGTATTTATCAGGCTAGCTGTCATCGTGTATTGGAAATAGAGGTTATATCTGACATGGTTTTGTTTGAAGATGCTAGTTAGCAATCCAAGTACTAGTTTACAGTTAAGTTACAATTCACAATTCGCACTGAATGTCTTTTTGACCATAGTTGACCAAATGCAATGCGTATTGCACTTGACTGAACGAAAACAAATGCTTAATACCCATCATTGTTGAAGCCAAGAACAATCAATATGTGCATACTACCTACAGACTTCCAATTCATCATACAACGAGGCATTCAGACAAGTACAGTAATAAAAACAAAGATAGCAGCTTTTAATTCTTCTGCAATGTTTTTGAGCCTCGTAGGCTGAGCCGGATGGTAGAGGCGATAGAACAGACCCACAGCCCCCAGTACTTGTCGTAAGAGGCGACTAATCTGGGCGACCTGTTAGCCGAAGGCCTCGTCCCGTGTCGGGGAGAATGAGATCCTGGTGAATGAAGGGCAATCTGGTTGCCAAAAGGGTGGCACATTGTCTATTTGACCTAACACGTCAGTTTGGCTCAGTATTCTCTGAGACAATAAGTCTGATTGGCCTGATGTGATCAATTAAGATAAAACAATATTCACCCGTAGCCGTTACACCACACAGATCTCTACACAGCAGTAAAGGGTCATGGGAAACAGAGGCAGAGTTCTATCAGAGGAAAGGATCTACGCTGAGGTCCGTCCAGTGTAAGTTCGGACATGGTAAGGCCCATTGTAGAGATGGTTTGGTGTGTTTTTATAGCTTTGAAGAGGGTTTGATTGCTACAAAACAATAAAATGTTGTAGCTGCGATGATGTCCATATGGTCTCCTCAATGCTCTAGTCATTCCATAAAGAACAGCGAAAAAATGATTAAGCCGGCAAAGAACGTTAACTATATCGAGGCACGCAGTCTTGCCTCTGCCTCAGATGTTCCAGGGTCATTCCAGTCGCGCAGAAAGTCCCCGGGTTTGTTGCGATACAGACTTTCCTTAAATACAAGTAAAACTGTGGGTGGAAGCTCTTCTGCAGTTAATTTAAACACTAGGCAAATTATAGCGGCTACATCGACACAGGCAGGTACAAACATTCAAGCTACACCAACAAGACAACCACATGACAAAATAACAAAAAACAACAAAAAACGAGCACAAACAGAATTAAAAAGCCGTCTGGCCCGGCGGCTCGCCTTTCCGAGCACACAAGAGGCGCTGTTCAACCTTTCCAGCAATGAATGTTTGTAATGTAGGGAAGGTTGGCCCTACCTCTCCTAAGCCATTAACAAACAAATCTTGAGTAGGAGACCACTGCTGTTGCAAACCGCTTCGACGCTTTGGAAGATATGGAGTTAAAGAACAGTGCTGGTGGCTCGCCAAAACACAAAACCCGACATTGTTTTTTATGATTGATTGTAAATACCTATTACTGACATTTGTGTAGAATATTTTGAAATATATTTAGCCATCTACTTTTTACATCTGAAATGAATGTTTTTGATGTTAATTATTTTTTTTGACTTGACACTGCAGCTATATTTATAATAAATCTATAATTTGTTCTTCCAGTTTTACAGATACATCCTACAAAGGCGGATATTCGCAATATGCCGTATGGGAATACTTAAGGTGAGTAACATACCAATACTATACTAAAAATAAACCATGGGAAAAACAAAACCTTTATCGACCTCCGAATTTACCTGAACGTTGAATACATCTAGCCTTTAACGACCGCGAAATGAAGTAGAAAACTTGAACATATCAAGATTCTATCAACCTAAGACTATATCAGAAACTTGAGTATACCAAGCCTATATAGACTTCGGAAAGTTAAGGAAGCTATATTAAATGTTTATTCACCTCGGAATATTCTAGAAACCTGAATATATCAAGACATTATGGACCTCGGAATTTTTTAGAAAACTGAATATATCTAGTGTTTTTCGACACCGACTCTACTAGAAGCCTGAACATAAAAAAACTTGTATCGACCTTTGGAATGTATTTAAGTCGTAGCCGACCTCAGCACATACTAGAAACCTCTCATACCAAGCATGTAGCAGGGTTAGGATGTACTAGGAAGCCCAGTACATATAAAATACTGAGCTTCTTTTGTCTAGGACTCCAGGAAGTGTAAGTCGGGATACGTGATTAAATACTGAAGTTCCATTTATTGTACTTTGGGATTGTTAAAAGGATAACAGGTATTCACAAATATTCACAATATATTGAATTAATAAGTATATCTGCAGGGGTATATTAGTATATCTGCGCCACAAACAGGTCAATAGACCGTCGTATCGCAAATACTACCATTGTCGTGGCTCAGTGGTAGCGTGTGCCCTTCCTAATCTTACTACAATCTACCGTATGTCGACCATTGGATATATGAACGAGTCACACGATGTGGCTGCAGCAATGTGGTTATTTTGAATTCGCAAACTTTTTATTTGGAGTATTTTTGTTATTTGATTAAGCCCTTTCTTAGTTTGAATAGATTATTTTTAAGCCCGGAATTAGAAACCTAGACCTATAAAGCGAAGTACCAACTTGACTAGACTAATCGGCATATTCTGTTGGCGATGTTGTGCCTCGCTCTTGCAACTTTTCTGAAGTAGAATCTGTTTGAATTATGAAAGTGGTATCCTAACGTTACGAAAGTTTTTCGAATATTCAATGCCTAAATGACCCCCAAATTATTGATTCTCTTTTATATTTTGCATCAACTTATTCATTTGATGATGTTGAAAAGTGTTTTGTGTAAGTCTATACATTTTTTAGACAACATCAGTAAAACAACGATTTCGCCAAAAGTTTCAGTTCTGTTTCTCAATAACTTTCAATCATAAAAAAGGTACATGTCTTGAATTTGTCAACCGGGCTTTTTTTTACAGGAACATCAGTCATAATATTGTTCGTGTCAACTTGTTAATTTTTATACGACCGATGAAAATGGGTCGTGTTATGGTATGATCAGCGTCCGTCCGTCCGGTAGGCTCCAATACGTTTCCGGAGAAGAACTCGAAAACCATTAAGCCAATATTTGTGAAACTCGACAGGCACATTAACCATTAACTGTAGTTGTGCCTTTTGCTATTACGGATTCGTCATTTTAAATATCACTCCTTCTGTCTGTCCATCTGGCCTGGCCCAATGGCTCCATTCTGTTCCCGGAGCAGAACTCGAAAACTATTAAAGCCAATCTTTATGAAACTTTTGTTATTACGGATTCATCATTACAAAAGCCGGTCTGTCTGTCGAAAACTATAACGTCAATCTTTTTGAAACTTGGTAGGCACATTAACCATTAACTGTAGTTGCGCCTTTTGCTATTACGGATTCATCATTTTAAAAATCAGTCTGTATGTCTGTCCGTTCGTCCGGATGCCTCCAATCCCTTTCCGGAGCAGAACTAAAAAATTCTAAAGCCAATCTTTATGAAACTTGGTAGGCACATTAACCATTACCTGTAGTTGTATCTTTTGCTTTTAAGGATTCGTCGCTTTCAAAATCATTCCGTCTGTCTGTCCGTTCGTACGGATGGCTCGAATCCATTTCCGCAGCAGAACCCGAAAACTATAAAGCCAATCTTTCTAAAACTTGGTAGGCACATTAACCATCAACTGTAGTTGTGCCTTTTGCTATTGTGGAATCATCCTTTTAAAAACCAGTGTGGGTCGCTCCAAATCATTACCAAATCCATTAACACCGTACAAAAAAGTCCATGGTTACCATAGTTTGACTGGTACCCAAATCAATTTCCCTCTTTTTTGCATTCTTCCTTAGAACATGGCATGCTGCACGCCATTGTCTGAAAGGTCTTGGGTTACAATGGTCACCCCACGAGGGCGTATGGTGGGTTTACTAAAACTCTTGTTTAGGCAACTTCTCTAAACGGTGATTTCCATTTATAGGTACGAGTATACTCTATCAACTCCAATTACCTTGGACGACATTGGAAGTTTCGAAAAGATTGCTTTTCCCTTGGTCCTTGCCCTCACCTGGTTTTTCATTTTTCTAATAGTGGGTTTCGGTCCCAAAGTGTATGGATGGGTAAGAACAATTAATTATGGAGAAATTCTGCTTTTCAGAATGCCGTAAGAGATAAGCAAGTTAAAATCTTATTTTATTCCATTAAATGGTCTTCTGACTAAGGGGTTGTGCAATGCTGTCTTAACTAATCATCCGAGGAAGATTAACTTCAAAACCTTTTTCAAAACACTTCACAGTTAAGGTTTGTGCTATTGTCAATTTCTGTTGAAATATACCGTCGTCATATACGTGAACTACGCTTGAGCTCGGCGTAAAAAACACCAATCAAAATTCTATTTGTTTTGAATTAAGTCCGAAATTTGTTTCTTGACACAACGAACCACAGATACTTTAAATGCCAGCTTACTAAATGGCTGTGGCATACTAACTTGGCATTCCGAAGACTTGGTTAATTCCATACAAGTAATTACAAATTTCGAATTATTTCTTAGAGCTAATTACGCGTAATAGTCTTACATTTTGCAGTCTGTGCCTTTCACCAAATTTCTCCTTACGTTAAGAATGCCAAGTGCAAAGGATCATTTAAATGGACTATTGATTGTCAAGAATTTGAATTGAAAGACCAGTTTTCTTACTTGGGTATACCATATAATTCAAATATGCTAGAAACACGAAAGGTACTGATAACGAAAGCCAACAAAACCTTTATTGTGTTAAAAGTGTGTTTCTATAATCTCCTTTGTGACCATGTTACCAATTTAGCAATTCTGGACGAAATTATAAAACCTGTTTGACTTTATGGCTGTGAACTATTGGAAATGGTTGGTCTACATGATGTAGAATCAATACATAACCAGTATTGTAGGTACGTTTTGGATTTGATTAAATTTACCCCTAACACATTTATATATGGCGAGCTAAGGCGTATAGAGAAGAATTTTCAAGTTTTGGTCAAAACTGGTCCACAATCAGCAGTCAATCCTCTATTAATCATTTGCTAAACATTTAATACTTAAGTCTAACAAAAAGACCTTTAATTGGAGACACGAAATTGGACAACTTCTTCAAAGTTATGGTAATGGATATTTATTGTATGCAGAAAAGGTAGACAACTACGATATGTATCAAATAGATAGAACAGTGAAAGATTGTTTTATTCAACAAGGATTTACTCTGCTTAATTTTCCCACACGTTATAGTTTGTACTCGGGTATAAAGCAAAATTTGTTGAATGGAGCGCTACATCCAGAAATCTGAAAATATCAGTAACAAACATATCCATACTATATCACGCTTAAGGTGTGGATACCATATGTAAAACTTCTACACTGCTAGACATAGAAATATTGCAATGTTGTCCTTTGCAATCTGTTTTTAGCAAGAAATACCTAAAGAGTATCTCCTGTTCCATGGCCATACCGTAGAAAACTCAAAGAATTACTTAATGTTAGAGAAACTCGTGATGTAATCAAACAGAGCAATTTATTGCAATTTTATTGCAATTTTATTATGTAAACTATGATGTGTGTTGGAGAAGGGTTGTTACCCATTCCTGAATAAAATAAACTGAATTTATTTTGACGTCCAAACAAATTTTTTTTAATATTAATTGGACGAAAACACATTCTTTGAAAACCGCATCCAAAACCAAACCAAACTTTTCGCTTGGTGAAATTGTTAATAAAACCATAGAAAATCCACACAATCGAATACAGATTCTGTTTTCAGATTACAGCTATTTTGGGTGTTCTCTCCACTGTGATGATGTTAGGAGTCTTGATTAATGGTTGGGCTCTTTTGCGAAGGTCGAACTATGGTTTGTTTGAATTGTATCGACCAGATTTTCAAAGGTTTAACATGGTAAGTGGGAACATTTTTTCTTGGATAGCTTGAGAGACCTTTATTTTGCCTTGGTACTCTTATTGCTCGAGGTTCGCGTGTCACACTACTGACTCCTTTTAATGTACAGTCTATTCCTCCTCAGTTATATTAGAATGTCACATCAGATGAATCCAGAAAATTGCAGAGTGGTTTTTACAAGGTTTCATCTCGATTGTGCAAAGTAAAACGAAGCCAGAAGTAGACAATCGTTCGTTGTGTAAGTGAAATATCCTTGAGTACTCTGTTCGACACTACTCAAACAAACAAAAGTATTATAGAGTGAGCAGCTCAGGTCGTATTTGTTATTACTTGATAAGGAAGGCGTTTGCGTTATCAAGTAGTAATTGTTTACAGCATAAATTTTAGAGAGGAAAACAAACAAACTACTTTTAGCATCAAACAATAAGCATATTTTATCACAGTAATTAATTTTACATTTCATACTTGTTATTGTAAATGAGTTGCGTCTTTTAAAACAGTTGACAAATTGGAGAGGGGCATTGAACATGGTGAACGAGTTGAGTCTTTTCTCCTCGGGCATTTTACCAACCATCGGGAAGTTTACCGGAGGAGGGAAAATTACCCGAAATATGTGAGCAATTGTTGATATTAAACACGTTCATTTTACTTTTTTTTTTAAATACGGGATTTGAAATCATCTGCCTTCCAAGCCTATTTATTTATATATGTTTACCTTTCGGAACATCTCTCCGGTCTTTCTGTATCTGACCCAGTAGTCGCTGATCGGTTTTACCGCAGTAATAAGGAAATTACTTAATTTGGGCTGCGCGTTAGACCACATCTAGCAAATGCTGGAATTGTTTTGGAAAACATTGCACTAGTTTTGTCCATCCTCTATGCCTTGGCTTTTTTTTATCTCAGAGATCAAAATAAGACAGAAACATGTCCGCTTCTTTTTCTGCAGAGATTTGGTGAGATAAGAAATGATTATGAGAACCACTAATTTGTATGCACCGATGGATCGAATATTGAGGACAGGGTGGCAGCTGAAGCAGTTTGGTTTGAACATGTTGCCTCTCTTCGCTTGCCTCCTCCAGCTTCGCCCATCTGTACTGCTGAAGCTAAGGCTTATTTCATTGGCTCTAAAGCCAATCCTGCAGATTCTCAATCAGTATTATAGACTAGAAACCTGTTCTGCTCGGTGCTCAATAAGATGGGTATCTCTGGAAACATAATTGTAGACAGGGAAGCAAAGGCAGTCTTCAACAAGCCCATTTCTAAATCTAAAATATATTATAGAGATTTCAAGCCCCAAACTGTTAAATACATTTTTAATCTTTGGTAGGGTGAATGGGACCTGGAAGTCTTTAAATATATTTCATGACATGCATCCTGGAATTGGTCAAAATGTTTACTCGCATGGAATGTCTCGAAATAATCAGGTTGTTATGGTGCCACAGTCACCTCACTAAAAATTTATTTTTTATCAAATTCAAATCAAACCAAAGTGTGAAATTTGTGACCGCCTATAAACTTCAATCAGATATTGATTGACCCTGTAGGCTTTGCCACTATTAGGCCACAGTTCTATACCGTCACTACGCGGAATTGTGACCGTGTGTTCTCGCTACACCGTAGCTGAAATACCGCTGAATGTAGCGTAAACCAATAGTCAATCAATCAGTCCGTATAGGGATCAGTGATATCTCATGAAAACGTGTAATGTTACCCTCGGATATCTTCACCATGTGACTACACGGATGCACAAAATAAATAAAAGCAGATCAACTCAACGTGCTCAAACTCGATGCGACACTATTCGTTTTATCCGTAGCTTATGTTGATCGGACATAATCACAGGCAGCTGATGCAAACTGCAGATCTACCATGGTGTTTCGTCCGAAGTACGTTCATACTGCATCCTGGATTGTTTGCCGATGATTGTGGACGTTCTGGCATGACTTTCTCTACTAAGCAATATTTTTGTATTTCCATAGATTCCATCAATCAAATATCGGTTGCTTCTTCGGAACGAGCTGAATCGGATGAGCTGCCGGCCACGAGAGGCCAGCAGCTCAGCTGTTTCTTCCCGTGTGCGGTGAAATGTTTCAGCCTCGATAGGCCATGGGGAAAATATCTGACATGTTTGATATTTTCTGCCACGAGAGGCCAAGAACTCATCGTGTGTGCTGAACGTAAGCTACCGCCTGAGCTAGAAACAGTAACGGACCAATGCGAACGCGTTGATTTGTCACGTGGCATCAACATGGTGTCTGACTTTAAACATATAGATGTTACGTAACTAGAGTACTGGGTGCAAGTTGGCTCAGGCGATAGCTTACTAGTGTGCGGCGAAAAAAGAAGTGAGAATGTAGCTGAGCTCCCAGCCACTCGAGACCGACAGCTCAACCAGTTCCTCTCTTGTGCGCCGGACTTTAGATGTCTTTTTTGCTTTCACAGCACATGGTTGATTTTGATATTTCAACTTGGAATTCTGCGCCACCTACCGGCTCTGGCACTTATTCCGTATATGTGGGCGACGTCTGAGTGGTTGAATCAACCCTTCGAAAGTAAGCAGGCTTTGGTGTAAGGTTTGTGTTCTACACTTGATACTGACAGATCTTTCGGTCCTAATGGTATATAATAACTTTTTCAACGATTCTTATCAACTTTTGATATTGATGGATAGGAGAGATCTACTGCTAATGGTAATAAAAGAAGTTGACCCCTGCGAATGCTGTGGAACTAGTAAAAACAAAACGCCTGTTGTCGCTATGAATTTGCTCTTGGATCTGAACCCATTATCAATATGGTGATTTCAAGTCAAATTCACCGGGTTTTTTAGATCAGGAATAGGAAATATGTCGCTATCCTATCGACAAATATAAACAGTTCTTTAATATCGTATCAGAGTGATATCTGTCACTAGTACTGTTTAACCAGTTTGTCCTGATTACCGTTCACGCTCCGTTACAGTTATGTAAGTCTATTTCAATTACATTTGTTTGGTTGATTTATTGGGTTGTAACATTGTACTCAAGGGTACTTACATAAGGACGGATTGTCCAGTCTACACTGTTCCTTGCTGTAAATACGTCAGAAAACCTCGTAAAAACACCCCCGTCGCTCATATATCTTTTGGTCGACAGACGGATTCGAACCCGTGGACGTTCATCGTGGTAGGGTTAATAGGTGGGAACTCTAACCACTACGCCACGGTTGCGGGCTAGTCTAATTATGTTATGTTAATATATAAAATGATTTAGTCCAGATATGTATGGTACATTTGTTTGGTCTAGGGACGGAGGGTATTTGGTTTTACAATGGTCTTGGAATCTTTCTGTACAGTGGAGTGTCTTCAGCGGCTTTATTCTTCTTTTTCCTGGCGGAATTCATAAACCTTGTCAGTCACATAGTGAGTTATTAGTTTACCTCTGATATCGTATTGTTAAAAAAAATCTGCATTTGTTTTTTTGTAATTTCAGTTTTATTGTAAGTTTCTTCAATTTTAAGAGATATGATAATCCTTTTTATATAATTTCGTATTTTTTATTTGATTTCTGTTTCAAATTCAAAACGTATTACTATCCTCTTTCAATTAATTATTATTTTACTTTATTTTTGTTTCAAATCCAAGAGGAATTGTATATTACTCTCTTATACTTCTGAATTATTATTAATCTTCCTTCTTCAAATTTCAGATTTATTAATTGACTTGTGTTTTCAATTAATTGTTGATGACTAAATGTACTGCGTTTGAGGGCGGTGTCTGCCTTGAAACAAAAAGTAGATCTTGTGCGGGCACCGTTCTGTGTCACTTAGAAATCCTGCGCACATCATCTCTAGCAACATACGATCGTCGTCGTTATGGCGAATATTTTGTTTTTAAAAACGGCTGAAAGCATAGTTCGCGTTTTGTAGAGAATTCATATTTTTCAAATAAATAATAATTTTTAAACAATTGATATGATTTAAATAAAGAGCATAATTCATTATCTGACAGGTTTTTAATTTATAAATGCTAAACATGTGAATGTTCTCTGGCTTAGGGCAGTTTACTTCAATTTTTGGCAATACTGTCTTTGCTTAGCACTGGAGGACTAACTTTCCAGCATTATGGAAACACTTTACATCTTAGTTGTGTAAGTGTCAATTATTCATATAAGTGAAGTACTTTGAAGCACAGCATAAAACACCAATCAATAAATCAATTCAAACATATGGTAAACTGTGGAACGGTTTTTTTTTGTCTTCCAGGCGCTGATAGTGGTGATGATTTTAGACAACCTGATGGAGATGTTTGAATGGTTGCTATCGAGCCGGGAATGTAACCGGCGTGTGGTTTGGTTGACCTGTAGTGCTGTGTTGTGTATTGTGATGATGCTATGCGGATTACCGTTCACTACCTCGGTAAGTATTCCTTCCAGAGGATAAGCGGTCCCTTTCCCACCTTTGGGAGCGCTCCTTAGTGGGTGGTTGGAATTGAGATCCATGTCTTCTTGGTGGTATGAGCTTAGGAGCAGCTGAAACATGAAGCCGGTGTGTTCTTTAACACTGTGCTGGCTTCCACGTTGCTCATTTCACTTCCATTATAAATTTCGCCTTTTCTTGTATGACAACTGTTTCATTTCTTACCTCGAAGAGCTTTCCTTTCGCTCACAGAGCGAGTGATCCACTTGTTTCACGATAAGCTTAGCTTCACTAGCAGCGTGAATGTTCCATTCAATACTAGTTCACATTTTCCCTTCACGACTGTCCTCTTAGTCTACTTTCATGACATTTCCTTTCGCTAGTTCCATTTACCAGTAGAGCTTGTTGCCCCATCCATTTCCAGGACGGATGTTTCCTTTACTTCCTCTCCACCTGAGTGTTTCATTCACTAGCACAGGGTGTTCTCTATTTGTTTCCATCCTACTTCGAGGAGTTACTGTTCACATTCACGTTAGTGTCGACCCTCAGGTATATTAGTGAGTCACGCGTTGTGGTTCTGGCAATTGCGGAAGGTGGTTTTGCGAGGTTTCCTTCCGGTTTTCCACCGAAACTAGGCAAGGAACAGTGTGAAATACCCTTGAGTATTTATATTTATTTAAAGGACATTGGATAGTTGAGTTTGACTTTATGTTCACGCCACAGCATAGCTGAAGTACCACTGAATGTGGAGGAAAACACCAAGAAATAAATCAATCCTATATCTCCTAGACAATATTTCATTTCGCTTACAGAGTGAGTATTCCATCCACTATAACAACAAGGTTCCCATTCACTTCCAGTCCGTTACTGACTAGACAAGCTTTCCTTTCACTCGTTGCATTAGTGTTATATTTGTGTGTAGAGTGAGTTTCTTCTCAGCTCCCGGGACGAATGTCTTCTTTCGCTAGAATCGTGAGTAGCTCATTCACTAGAAGAGCAAATTTCTCAATCGCTTCCAGGGCGAATGTTTCATTAACTACATAGAACACGTTTACTTTCACTCACAACACGAGAGCTACATACTCGAGAAGAGAGGTTTTCCAAATTGCTTCCGATGCGAATGTTCCTTTATGGCCTAGACAAACGTGATTTTCGCTTGAGTGTTAACTCTAGAAAAGAGTGTTTCCCCTTCACTTCCAGAACGCCTGTTCACTTTACTTACTCGACAAATTCGCATTGCATTAGCAGCGTGAGTATTCCATTCACTAACTGAGAGAGTTTTATATTCGATTCTAAGACGTATTTTCCCTTTATTGCATAGACAATCGTAACTTTTACTCGCACGATGAGTGATCCATACTCATGTAAAGAGAGTCCCCCCTTCACTTCCAGAACGACTGTTCGCTTTACTTACTCGACAAGTTCGCATTGCATGCGCAGCGTGAGTATTCCATTCACTAACTGAGAGAGTTTCATATTCGATTCTAAGGCGAAATCTCCCCAAATTTCATAGACAATTGTAACTTTCACTTGCAACACATGAGTGATCCACACTCTAGTAAAGAGAGTTCATCCTTTGTCGCCGAGACATTCGTAACTGTTACACGCAATATGAGTGATCTATGCTCTTGTCAATAGTTTCCCCCTTCACTTCCAGAACGACTGTTCGCTTTACTTACGCAACAAGTTTCGATTTCACTAGCTTTGTAAGTATTCCATTTGTCTTTATAGATCGTGTCGCTCATCCGGGCGGTTTGATAAGGGGTAAGAATAGTTTCGTCAAATGTAATGTATTAGGTAAGGGTACCGCCATACCTATCGATACTGAAATATGGTTACAATTTCTAAGCATTGTTCTATTGTTTTTGTTCCATGCTTTAAATAGTTTCAACCGAATTTCTAGTCTACCAAAGATACAGATTTAAGCTGGGTACCCTTCGACGAGTCTCATTCGCTGAAAACTCTTTCTTTCTAGCCCTTGATATATAGTGTGCAGCCAACGAATATGTTTATTATTGTCTATTGGATGCATATTGGTGGATGTCACAACGTCAGATTGTATTGTTTGCAAAAATTATTGATATCCTATAAGTAATCCATTCACAGCCAGTTTCCCATATATCTCGACACGTAGGGTACTTTTACTGCCAACAAAGATTTTCCTTTTACTTAAAATGTAAGTGTTCCATAATTATACACTTTCTGGATAACCACTTCTTGTTTTGTGATAGAACACAACGTTTCGATACATTACCTGTATCGTCATCAGGTGTAAATTGACTAAAATGCTGATGTTTATACTATACAAATCCTTCATATTTTTAAGAATTTCTGGATAGAGAATTTCATTAATGTTTTTTTAGTTTTTTTTCAAAGAAGTTTATATCTGGTTTCAGTATTCATTATACACTATCTATTTACTATGGTTTAAAAAATAAGAAACATAGTCAGAGGGATGATGGTATAATACAGAAGTTGTCACTAGTCTTATTAGTATGTTGAAATCACTGTACATCCGGCCATGAGAGGGTATGTTCATCACGTGTGTATCCGTTTACATCTGATTTACCATTGGATTGTTATAAATTGTTCCTTATCATGTGTCAATTTATATGTTTGTTAGAACTTCATCGAGATGTCACCCTGACCTGAACTCTATAAATAAACCTTAGTCATTGAAACTGTCTTTGTTACTCTTGATGTCTTCTACGACTCATATGCCGTTTTTATACTCACAACCTTTCACTATCAACTCTAATCGTATAACGGTCTTTAACTCGACGAATGTTCTATTTACAACAACGTATGGCGCCTGATTTAAAATCAGTATTCAACATTTCGTTTCACTCGAGGTTTTCACAGTAAATTAATCTTGAGACACAAGGATGGTATATAGTGCGCATGTTCGCTACCACACTGCCAGATCAACGTGACCGTCTTTTTATGTAACTGTGTAGCTTGATTTTGTAACGTTCGCACAACCTGGTTTCAACTGGCACCATATTGTAATGGTCAACATAATTGTCAGTTATAAGGGGTCGTTAAATGGGACTAAAATGGCTACTAAACATTGTTTGTGGACAAAAATAAACATCACGGGTTTTTGTCACGTGGTCGTTCCTCACATGACTTGCCTCCAGCTATTTTATGATAGGCTTATACAAATAGCGATCAGTGTCCAGCACAACCCGGCTTTGTGAGAATCACTCGGTGCAGTCTGTTCTCTCAACATGTTGACTTTAGCAGTGTTGTTGTCGGTGGTAGCCTTAGTGTTTGGCCAGGACGCTGGTGGTTGTTGCACCCCCGATCAGTGGGAGGGATATGCCGGTGAACTGACAGCACTGTCCAGTTTCTTCAGCAGAGGGAGGTTGATAGGGGTGAGTATATGACTCTCATGGTAACGTGATCCCATGATATATAACTATATTGATTAGCGTTGTTTATTTTACTGCTGTGTGGAGTTTAGCCTCCTGTACTAGTGTGTTTCACTCTTATACTAATTTGATAATTAAGACAGTATAAGGGACCGGGCTTGAAACGCATTGTCCTTTAGGCCTATTAGCCCAATGGCTGGTTTAAGGAAGTCGGAAAACTGTCCTTTAACCTATTTTATTGCGCGATATTTTATTAGCTAGCTTGGGTTTTATTTAAAAGGCCGGGTTTCAATGTCTGTTCAAGGTCATTTAATTTCTTTATTTACCACATTAATAAAAATAACGTATAAGAAGTAGTACAGACTGGAGTATATAAAGGCACATCGAGCATGATGGTTTACTCCAGCAATTTGTCCCGAATCAATTTTCACATCGTGTACATATAATTTTTATGAAAATGGTTTGTACAAGTTGTATGCCGAGCGTCTTGGCCCCGGGGGTCAATAGAATAACCGTCTGTTTATCATCGTCTGGAGTAAGTTGTAATGCCAAGGTCATAGGGTGACCTATGACCCCCCACTCATTCAATTGTGCGGTTGAGATGCGTTGATCAGATATATTGTGCTGTGTTTTTCTCCAGGATGGGTTGACATTGTCTTATGACTACAAGAACAAGAAACTTGCTGAGACGTATTATTTCAACGTTAGGAATCAGACCGTAACTGCCAGCTTCATCTTCGACTTCGCCAATGTA